>JAUBWS010079187.1:0-26522 GCA_032270445.1 Darlingtonia californica
TTCAAACTGTGTGATCTCTGGATTGATAAACAAGCTTGGAAATATCTTCCACGTGCGTCCATACATATCATTCCTGATTATCTTTAGCAATATTAGTGAGAAGTGATGCTTTTGTACAGTGACCACGCTTGATGCAACTCCCTTTGTCAGACTCATGCTAACAACGATAGTCTTCTTGAGCGCATCCGTAGGGACTAAAATAAGTGTTCAACAGTGTTTGCTCGGATTGTTCTTCGTTAGTATCGAAGAGTATTAAGAAATTATAGAATTAATCATAAAATTGTCAGTCATGCATAATATTCTCACTTTTTTGCTTTCATGAAGAATTTTTTCGCCACTGATGAATTTTTTTCCGACGAATATTTTTATTTATAAGAAACTATTAAAGGAATTTGCTGAATGACGAAAATTTTTATCAGTGAATAATTTGTGCCGACTTTTTTCTTCCGATCATTATACTGTATTGTACAACGCTCTCCCGTTTGTAACTGCTAAGTTTCTTGTTATATTATTAATTGTCGTTACGTAGAGATTTTGTTTTTCATCTCTACTCTTCTTAGTACTGTAAAGCTCTACCCTGTTCTGATTATTTTATGTATATCTCAATGACGAAAATCAATTGAAAAAAACTTTTACAGCTGTACCGGGTGTCCCAGAAAGAAGTACTCCTCTTTGAGCTGATATTGTGAGACAATCAGGACATACGTTTCAAAACTTCTTTGTTTTTCGTTTAGGGGAAGAGTTAACTTAAAAAATTTGGTATATTGTACTTTGATTTTCATGCAGTAGATCAAAAGTTATGAGCATAAAAGTGAGAAAGTGATTTTTGAAAGATGGCAAAAAATGGACAAAAACGGCTAACAAAATGTCTTTGTAAAAAGCTAATGTTAATAGTAAAATCAGCAAAAAAAGTTAAAACTTGTGACAAAAATTGATTACCCTAGGAATATGTCTACAAAAACGTATTTCTATCCCACTTTCTTACTAAGAAAGCAGTATGTGTTTATGTGTGTTTTTTGAGTGTATTTCTGAAACTCATACCTCGTTTAACGTTAGACCAAAGAATTTGAATTTGTATTGAAGTTAACACTGCAATGGAAATTATTCGTCGATGGCAAAACCAATGGCCAAATATTTGTGCTCCAACAAAAAGGACAATTACATAAACTTTTCGAAAATTTGAGCAAACATTGTTTTTTTTCTGTTTTTTCAGTATATCTTTTGTTAGCCGTTTTTGTCATTTTTTGCCATTTTTCAAAAATCACTTTCTCACTTTTATGCTCATAACTTTTGAACTAATTCATGAAAATCAAAGTATAATACACCAAATTTTAAGTTAACTCTTCCCCTAAACGAAAAACAAAGAATTTTTGAAATAGATGTCCTGATTTTCTCACAATATGAGCTCAAAGAGGAGTACTTCTTTCTGGGACACCCGGTAGTAAACCAAGATTAACTTTCCCGTTGTTTAAAATTGATACTTTACCACTTTTCTAATAAAAACTCGTATATTTTAATTGCGAAAGTATCAAATTTGAATCGCGATTTTTTTTTGTAGTAAACCAAGATTAACTTTCCCGTTGTTTAAAATTGATATTATACCGCTTTTCTAATATAAACTCGTACTTTTTAATTAAAGTATCAAATTTGAATCGCGAATCTTTTTCAATTGATACATGAAATAAAGTGCTGTAAGATATGATAAAGTTTAAGCCCAAAATACACGTTATGTGATTAAAGATTATTAAGAATTATCAGCCTTTATAGAAAATATATCGCGTTATCTGAAACGTACTTTAGTTTGGCTTTCCTTATACTTTATTGCATGAAAATTTCGCAGTATCAAATTTCGCGGTTTTTGTAGAAAATTTTGGGTTGCGTGGCATTTAATTTAGTTGTTCGATTGAAATGCTATATATATATATAATGAAATCTTGGCATTGTAGCTAGTTTATAGATATTTTCATATATCGAATATTTACGGAATTCTTAAATTCGTATTCAATATAATCCATTTATGGAAAACCTTTTTATACAAACAAAACGTTAGTTGTGAACACGTGAATATCTACCTGCGCAGCAATTCTCCAACTTAGAAGAAGTACAAAGTAAGTAAGAGTAGTTAGTAAAGTATTCATAACTTTTAACAATCAACTATACAAAGTGGTAAGAATAATCGATTCCAAAGCTTTTGGAATCGTTGTCATTCATTGATAGTCAATTGACATATTCATTACCCGATGAAAGGTGGCACTTTATAATTAACCTCAATTTCCTTCTAAACAAAACTACATTGTTTTATTTTTCATGTTAAGTTTGAAATGATTTCTCTCCATTGCGATAACTTATCACTGGTGAAGTACAAACGTTATTCCAGTAAATTGAAAAACAGCCTAGTGAAATTAGCTAAAGCAGTGGTGTCATGAGCGTTTTTGTGCTATTTTTCCACTTCAACTGCATTTGACTTCCTTATTATAACTTTATTGTGAAATATGGAGAACAAATGAGTATTTGTACACACTATTCTTTATCACATTGCACAATACATCATCTGTGGAATGATTTTATCAGCACTCTAATCTTGATATCAAAATTTATGACGTAATTTTGTTTCTTACATGGTGGCGAACATACCTGTCATGTTTCATTAATAAAGCATCACTAGATCAAAGGTTATTCACTAGGTTTAAGGAGCCCAAAAAAGCCTATGGTTTAGAAATGGAACTAATCAAATGCAAATACGCAAAGCAAAACGTTGAATTGAAGGCAATGAAGATTTTTAAAGACATTTTTTTTGGAAAGTTTACAAAATTTATGGTTTCTGCACTAAGTTGAATGAAAATTTCAAAAAAATGTAATCAACACCCCGAGGATTTATCCGAGGAAAAAGTGTGCCAAATTTAAGACTCATAGGATCAATATTTGCTTCACTAGCGTGCCCAAAGCTTTAGGACAAAAACACTCACACAGACATTTTGAGATCCTATCTCAACAGAAATTAACATTGCAGACCGATTAATTAAAACATGGGTCTACTCAACCTCTTCATCTATTTTTTCTTTCATAACTTCAAACCAAACTTTCTACTTCTTTTCTTAATATAGAAACTATTATCTCCATCATAATTTGACACAACTCATCATCATTAACTATACACCTATTAACGAAAAATCCAGTGGAAACCATCATAACTACCCTGCTTTTTAGAATACACACGTATTTCCCAACATGGAAGTTATACACAAAAACACACACACAGACATTTTCAGATCCTATCTCAACTGCAATTGAGAACATTGCAGACCGATTAATTGAAACGTGAGCCTATAAAAAGATGGATGACCAACTTTATAATTACATCATTGTTTCAAACTAAAAGAATCCATTAGCTTTGAAGCTATCCGCCGCAACATTTGAAAATGTTTTAGGAAAAAAATCCGACAAAATGCCGACACTTTCCTTAAAAAAAAAAATTGTTGAATACAAAACTAATTATCTTTAAATTATTTTTAAGACATTTTTTAAAATAAAAGAAGCCCGGATATCAATTTTTGACCTTTAATTTAAGGGATTTAGACACTTTGAATGACACCTTTCGTTTTTATGCAACATAAAACAAAATTTTTACCGTACAAAAGTAGTGGAGTTTATTATGTTGGAGATATAAAAAACACAGTTTCTGCTCGGATTCTGGACTGAAAATCGGGTTTTCAGTGGATGACGTCATTCAGCATCCGTACGGCAATATAGATAGATAGCAATATAAATTGGGATTAGTCCTTCTCGCAACTTGCTGTACATTGTATACTTTTGCATTTCGAGTAGTAATCATTAATATATTCTTTGTTTCATGTCATCAAAAACACGGCATCGACCCAACTATCAAGTTATCGAGTCGATCGCAAAGTTGAAGCAACATCACGCGATCGTCTTCCACAAGACATAAATATCATTTTCAATAATATCTCAAATGTATATAATATTTCATAGTGATTTTTTCTTGAAGGGATGGATAGTAATCTGTTAAGGTTTCCGAGCTGAAAAAATCATTAAGATCCTCCATTTTGGCCCTGGGGTACAGTATGGTTTTGTCCCTAAGTAGGGTCCCAGTGACACGGAAAAGTGACTGGCTCGTGCTACCATCTCCACTACAAGCTACCATTGTACATATCATACACGATTTCAGCACTGCAAAATATCAATTGTTACTAAAAACAAAATATTTTGTTTGCTATTTATCAAGATGAGAAAAAAGGTTTTTCTTCAGAAAGCTGATAAAATTCTCTTTAATTTGGTTTGTATTTCAAGAATAACGGAATTAATGAATAGAAGTAATCAACATATGAAGAAAATTACACAAGGTCACCTTCACATAAGAACCCATAGTTTTAAACATTTTGTGCTAATGTGCCTGTCACACATGTGACAACAAAACTTTTATGGGTTATTTCTTCCAATTGAATATATCTGGGGAAACAATGGATAATTAAAAAAGTGAAATCTATTTAACAATTTTATTAATCGACACTCCATAACAGATGAAATATTTGATTAGAGATAATTATCCATGAACGTTTTTAAGTTCAATCTACCAGCTACACAACAGTAAAAAATTGCCTTGATTACACTAAACTATGGGGCCTCTTAACCTGAAAGAAGGAGAGAGGATATCGTCTTGAGATGCAGCCACTTTTAGTTGTTATTTTGTAAACATAATCATTTGTTTACAACCATTAAAAACGAAGCGTTAAAAATTTACTTTGGGTATGTTTTTATGTAATTTGTGAAGAAACCTAATTAAAAAATCAAGCGAATAAGACGATCTAGACTTTTAATCGCTTATATCTTAAGATAGACACAGAAAATGTCAACGAAATCTTTTTTAATTTTTTTTCCATTACAAGGTGTCCACATGCCTTAAAATATTTAAGCTATTTTTTCAGACATTTTTGAAAGCTTGAAATAAATACTACACACAATTTACTTTAAGCTTACAGTATTCCATTTATTAAGTTGCACTCTCTAAATTAAGGCTACAATCTGCTGTTAAAAATTGAAACTTACCTAAATAATCGTATTGCTGAAACAAGTAATTTTCATTTGAACAGCGAGGTTCATTGACGGCGCTTGACACTAAATTCTTTAAACGGTGCGAAGTGACAGGTCGCAAAATTTGCTTTTTTTATGTCAATTTGAATATCTTAACGCGGATAGTTTTGGCCTCAAACAAGAAGTTGACTTTCCATCTTTTTTTATGTCCATGGTTAAATTAACATAAAAGATTCTCTAAAACTGTATCCTTGTGACTTGTGACACAGACAATCTATATCCTGGTATATGTGTGACATCATGCTCAATATGATCAATATTTTTGATGAATAGATGCAACAGATGTCATGGTTCGTGAGTTGATGTAAAATTATAATTGATAAAAGCCGGGTTGTCAAATAAATATTGCTGTTTTATTTTCTTTCTAAGATAGCAATGAAATCGGTCTTACGAGGTCAAGTCTACATCCATTAAAAGAAATGACAATGACATCATCGCAAATATATGGAAATTTTTGGGTGAAATAATTTTAATTGGTCCTCATGTTCATTTCTGTAAATGTATTTTCTTAAACAAAAAGTCATTTTGAGAAATAACAACAATGTTTTTAATTGTTTTTTTAAAACGCTATTTCCAATCACGCTAAGCGCAGCATTTTACTGCTGCGTGTGCATGAACATACTACTCGTTCCACGTTAAATGCTAGTAGTACAATGCTAACTGTACTACTTGAATACGAGGACTTTAGTATGAATATGTGACGGTCTACGGGAAAAGGGGGCATAAAGCTATCCATAATTCACTTGTTTGTCTCTCAAAATCATGGAAAAACATCTATGGAGGAGTGCATTTCTATTTAAGCGACACGCAAGTTGCGTGTCGCTTAAATAGAAATGACCTCCTCCACAGACGTTTTTTCATGATTTTGCAAGTAGGTGGAGTATGATCGCGTTAAAAATGACCATGCCCCCTTTTCCCGTGGAACGTCACATATGTTAATATATACAGATACTTTAATAGGAGAGAACAAGGCGAGAGAAATTTTTGCGACCTTCGCAAATTTTGGCATTTTACGCGAAAAGTAATCCACAATATTTTTCGAAGACTGATTATCGAAAATTTATCTGATTATTCTTAAAATTACCTTGACCTGAAGTAGAATAATAACAAAATAACAAACATTGAATTAAGATTGCAAAGTTTTTTATATAAGTGATACGCAAAAATTAATTTACAAAAGTTTTGGAAATGCTGATTCCACAGACACTTTCACTGTTTTACAGGTTGTGGTAAGTTCCAGGCGTGGATCTTATCATTGATTTCAAAATAGCTGAAACTAAAATTACAAAAGCTTATAACTTCTGAACTGTTTAATATGTGTTATTAAAGTAGAATTCCTATATTTCAGACACACTAGGGGCAGATCTAGAGAGGTATCAGAATTACTGGAAATAGTTTGTACGTCATGCTCTAATGTTTATTGACAATAGATAATGACTTTTTAAGAACATTTTTCACCTTTCTCCTGTAACTTTGGTGTCCCTTTAGGTTTTCACTTGAATCCAGTTTTTATCTCCAGAAATCCGCATTGGTAACTTTAGCTGCCAAATGCTATATCAACACTTAGGAAGGCCATGTATTTCAGAAAAATGTTGGCCAAGCTTGTGGTCGAATCTTTATCATCCTTTGAATTCCAGAGTCTCGCCACAACGTGTATACGTAAACATATTTGACATTCGTACCACCCACTTTCGTTCGTAGTTTGTTAAAAAAGAGAAACCATTTAATTGGAACGTACTTTTGTAGTTTCTTATGAATATAACATTAGTTGCAAGTTTGCGTCACAAGATTACGCAACTTATATTATAAAAACTTTAGGAAATTACGAGCAACGTGAAATTAAAAACTATCGAAGAACATCAGATTAACTAATGTGATAAGACAATATATGTTTCTTTCAACGCAAAAAAACAGAAAAAAGCTTTGACATTTTTGAGATGGCTTGAGCAGACACCACAAAATTAGTCATATATTTTAGCTGAATATTGGGTTAAAACCACAAATGACATGAGGTGTAATATTGTATGCAAGGTGACGAAATCCTTTATCTCTGAGAACTTCTTAAGACTATCATATAAACAATGCTACCCCTTATTTTCTGTTTTTCTTTGGTTTGGTAAATCTTAAATGAGTCTCATATTTCCTTTTCGAATGTTGGGACTTGAGTTTTGTTGTGACTTGGTCTACTATTAAACATGTTCGTACGTTTAAATGATATTGTTTTACTGTTTCTTTCATGCTGATCATAGCTTACCGCTAAACACACCAAGAAACGATCATAATGAAAAACTTCATTCTTACACATACATTGTAATGGTGATTTAAAAATTGCCTTCAACTTCAAAATGAACTAAACTTTCAACATTTTGTTTGTTTCAGTTCCTACCTTCTTTAAAGTGAATATCTGTCATTGAAATAATTTAAATCATAGACCAGCTTTCCCGAAAAAATCAATCATGTAGGGAAATAAATAGTGGGAGTCGTATTAACCCACTTCATCAAGTGTTTTATTATTTAGCCATATATGGCGACATTTTTGTGATTTACTAGACTCATAACTTTACTCATAACTTTGTTTTGAAGGTTCTGACGTAAAACCAACTAGCTGTAAAATTGATAAATTGTTTTTTTTCATTTGTTAACGCATGTCTGAAGTGGATTTTACAAAATTATTTTGTAAGTAGGATTAAGCAGCTAGTTTTATTGATGATTTTCTAACAAATGCTCTGCTCTTACGTCGTGACTTTTATTTCTCAGGATTTTCCAGTTTTTCGCTTATATCGCAAGTTAAGTTCGTATAACTGCATTATATGTGACCGATCTATTTACTTGTAAGTCCAGTGTTCACAAAGACCTGTCTTTTTACAAGCTTTTGTTGCAAAATCAAACAAGCTATAGGCCTATGAGGAACATGAAAAGTGTCAATGTCATTTTTGGTCTATCTTTGTTGATGTTAAGTTGTTATTTCTTTCTCGCTTTCAATATCAGCTAATTAATAGTTAATAGGTTTCCTTGTAAAAAAAACACCCTTTAAATCTTTTTTTAGCTATGAAACAACCTGGTTTAACTGCTGATTTTAACTTTAGATAAAAAAACTTTCTCATCTCGCAGAGGATGCTCACCCAATTACACTGCGTATTACTCAACTGTTTCCTATATTAGTAAGATAAAATGAGCGAATGATATAAGAAATGATTAATGAATAAAAACCAGACTTGCGCATTGGTGTACACCTAATTTTGTTGTTGTTACAGGATAAGTAACCTCAAGAGCACTTTGTTCTTCTTAGTTTAATCAAATCAGCTTTGTTACAATATTCCAATTCGATAAAGAAGAGAATGCATGCGGATTTATTACGAAAATTGAATGATCGACGTGGATTTCTGTTTGAAATAAGCATCTAAAGTCTGTCTGAAAAAAATAGCATTACTCTCAAGCTATAGTTACCACTATAGTTGAATAATAAAACGCAAAAATATACTAGAAAATTTTGAACTTAGGAAGAAAAATGAAGATGAATATCATCAACCATTTTTTTTATCTACGTTATAAACTTCAAATTTGGTAGACAGAAAATTCATCCTTAGTTGATTCGAAAGATGAAGTTATCTGTTCCGTAATTCCTTTATTTCTAAATGTACAGCTCTTCAAAGTAGGCAAAAAATAGCCAGACAAAAAGCCGAAATCGGCTTACAAGCGCTGTACATTCAAAACTGTGGAAGCTATGAGAAAAGTAATTACATATTTGGAAATAATTTAAGGTTTAACTTCCTATTCACCAAATTTGAAGTTATACCATAAGAAGATAAAAAGTTGATGTTTTTGAGTTGTACTTTCTTCTTTATTTTTTTTGCTTAATATTATTCCACTGTGAACTACCTTTCAAAACGAGCTGTCATTTTCCAATAAGTAGTAACTATATCCTGAGAAAAATGGAAAATAGCAGTAACTGCCAAATTCTTTACGACAGACTTTTGATAAAAAAAGGTAAGTTTTCAAACTTCTTTTTCAACTTAGAATATGTTGCATCTTTAAACAAATAGGTACTATTAAAGACAGTGTTGATCCATTGAAAATCATCCAATGCTATTAATTTTTTAATTTTGCACTGCGATTACAAAAAGTTAATATAGTAAGTAAGTTGGATCAGGGAAGTCGATAAAGAATAATGATGTGTATATCCAATGTTAGTATTGCGTTTAGCATATAATCTGTAACTGCGTAAGTTACCCTGATTTCAAATGGTTGGATGCTCATTGCTGAATGTTTTTGACCGAAATGTGTCTGGGTAGGTGTATTTCTGATGGTTAAAATCATAAAAAAGTATAAAGTATATTTTACCGACAATGAGATATGTATGAAGTCAAAGAACACAGATCTATTGTTTACTGCTGAATAATATTTATGTTACGATACTTTCTTCGTTCAATGCTACACCTACAAAATTCTTGCTAAATAAATGGCTATATTTATTCAGTGAAATCCAGTCTCACATAGAATGAAAAATTTTGATACGGCGACATACTTTCAAGATTTATATATCAAAGATTAAAAGGTTCAAGCTCAAGTAGTTAAGATTTTACGACTACTCTTACTTAATATAACCGCTATTTTGTGGGCATTGGTTATATTTGACGTCCCGTACTTTTGATTCACCGCCCGCCAAAGACATTTATGATTTAGGCGCAGGCGTAGCGGTTGGAATAAAAGAGGGCTGATAAATCACCGACAAAGATCATCAATGCCCAAATAAAACAGCATTATTACTGTTATTTCTCACTTGATATTTAATTAGTCGTTCCTTTTCTCACCAATAGCAGGCCTCTTAGAGTGTCCTATATTTCCTATATTCCCATATTGTCCTATTTTTCAATTTTTATGAGAAATGTCCTATTTTGTCCTATATTTTTGGTAAAAATCCTATTTTGTCCTATTTTTTCTAACAATTGTTTTTTGTTTAAGTTATAGCTAGCTGATTTAAAACCTGCGACATGAATATATTACTAGTGTGCGCCTCTAGCCTAACACAAGAAAGCGTTACCTCCATAATAACTTAGATTGCTCCAGTACGTATATGAGAAGAACCGCATTACCTCCATAAGGTAATTAAAGGTTTTCATTGCCAACTAGAGCAAGCTAGGTTTTTTAAATTTTGGACTTTTTTTAATCTTTCTAAAAGACTAAGAGAGTTAGGCAAGAATATGTCAGGATGTTGTTTGTCTATGCTACACATAAACTAAAAAATTCACTTTTGAAGTCCTTAAATGGATTTTTGAGTTTGTGTAGCATAGACAAACAGTACTTACATACCATCAGTCTAATAGCAGTAGGTTAGTTTGTCAGATAATGTCATATGAATTATAAAAAATCAGAAATTAGTTCAGTGTCGCACTAATTTTACCTGAAAAGCAGATCCGTATTCGCTTCACTGTGCGCCTTGCTGTAGAGGAGCGTCATGTGAAGCAAAACACGGACTTACATATCAGGCAACACAAATTTTTTTAGTAACAATAGACCATTTTCATATATATGTTGCAGAAAACTACAGAACCTTAGTCGAACAGGGCTTGAAAAATTGCTTGCACATATCCGTGTACATACTTTGAATGCACAACGCAAAAGCTATTTGGCGTGAAATAAAAAAAAGGTTTAATGGTAATGGTAATGGTTTAACGTAAACTTTCAAAATCTTCAAGTACTGCTCCTAGAGGCATTTAACTTTTTACAATACAGATAGTAAACCTACCCCCGTCTCGGCTTAACTTTTGATAGGATCAAGAAACAAAATTAGTACTCTATGTCTAGTTCATGAACATGTAAAAAAATTACCATAGTCATCGAATTTTTGAAAACGTCAGCATTTTAATAAGGATTTTTTGCAGAAATTGCATTAAATTCAACGAACCATAACTTTTTGAAAAAGCTTTACATTTAATGAATTAACCTTCAAAATAAAGAAAACAAAATTTAGTTTATAGTTTTGAGAACTGAGCTGTTGAATCTCTACCATAATGGCGGAAAATCATGCTTGAGTCAGCATATTTTCACAAAATCTTATGACGTCATTTAGGAATGACGAATAAATTTTGCATTTCTGTGAAAAATTCTAAAGTATATAATAATTCATTCATATAATTCATATAAATCTTTGTAGATCAAAAGTTAAAGCAAAATCAATTTTCTGTGATTATAGCCTGAAAGGTGATGAGCAACAACAACCACGTGACTCAAAAACGCTTGATCTGATGGTCAAATTCATTTAAAATATTTACAGAATATTTAAAACTAAATTTTGTTCACTGAAAAAATACGTCTGCCTATTTTTCAGTTATTAGATTTTTATTATAGGGGGAGGGGGCGTAAGTTTACCCCCCCCCCCCCCTTAACCGGAATAGGGTTAAACGATGAGAGATGCACGAACAGTTCAAAAGGAATCCTTTGACTGAAAATGTATGGAGTCAGTTATGAAATACCTATTGTCTCACAATCTTATTGTTTTAAGGGTGACTCAAAAAAAAGTATACAAGTTTGAAAGAGTGCTCTGAAATGATATTTTATCAAAATTAAACAAATACATGTGCATGTATAACAAAAGACTAACTTCAATTTTAATTTATCATTTTTTAAATTTGGATGAATACTCGATGAGTTAAAACGTTTTAAAGTTAAAATGTAATTTTGAAAATACCAAAAGAACGACTAAAATTTGTTTCTCACATGCACATAAATTTGTTTAATTTTGATAAAATGCCATATCAGAGCACTTTTGTTTATACAATGCAATATAAAAGCTCCCGATGAATATTTGTCTAAATCGAAAATAGTGTTACTAATAATGGCATGTTTTAGAGTCCAATTAATGATCAATCACGAGTAACCAGTTAAAGCTGTTGTACTGCAAATGTAGAGTACTGCTTAATGATGATTCAGTACTCAAATCTAAACTGACGTCTCAACCAACCGGAATGTAATCATGTACAGTTGATGATTACTGTAGAATAAAAAATCAGGAAAGTCTAAATGTGAAATTTTGCAGACAAGTAGACAGAAAACACGATGATGATACTCTTTAGTCTGGATCATCCCAATTTTTCTCCCACAAATAACGAATAAATATTTGTCTAATCTGATCATTTAGATTGAATTTATTACATATTGTCAGTATATAATGAAAACTTGCGATTCTTCCTGTTGCGTAATTTGTATTGTTTCTGAACCAATCAGAATCATATTTTCACTTTTCTGGTTTATCTTCTCTGGGAATGTACAAATACAGAAAGAAGACTGGCCAAACTATATGCTCGTGTAATGCTACTTATGATTACAAGAGATCACACGCTCTAGCCTGAAAAAGGCTAGAAAGCCTTCTTAGCTAATCCATGTGCAAAACCCAGCGAAAAATATTGGATGTAATCCTTGCCGGATGCAAATTTTGATTTATTTGCAGTGGATGAAGTTTTTCTCATAAGCCTGGAGAAGGAATAAAACTCATTAAAATGTCATTTTG
This sequence comes from Darlingtonia californica, assembly GCA_032270445.1. Classification (NCBI taxonomy): domain Eukaryota; kingdom Viridiplantae; phylum Streptophyta; class Magnoliopsida; order Ericales; family Sarraceniaceae; genus Darlingtonia; species Darlingtonia californica. The sequence goes on from JAUBWS010079187.1 coordinate 12,617, forward strand.
CATCATTTCAATGCAAATAAAATTGCAAATAAAATAACCCACTCCTTATGCGTTGTGCGAAATAATTCTGGATTCACTAGATCTGGACCTACTGATTTCGTTGGCAACGAACAAAACAGATGAGAGCAAGGAGAAGATGGCCAGTCAAAAGATTTATTTTTCCTTCGAAAATTACACTTATGCTGTGAGAAGTTTTTTTCATGCATAAAAGGGTGGAAATAAAACATTTCTAAAGCATAAGCTTGCTCGGCTTACTCGTGCTTTTGTACAATCGATCTTTTCCAAACGGGAAACATCGCAGATTAACTTAATCATGTTTAAGAATTGATTTGATACGGATTTGACAGAACAATATTATAGAGAGAGAATAAACAATCAATATGCAATAAACAATGATCACATAGATACTGTTAAGTGCCTCTGACGGAAATGACCTATAAAAGAAACGTCAATCTGGCAGATCGCTCTGATTAAAATGCGTGTCAATTTACTCGGACGAATAAAGAAAAAGTTTTATGACTTAGAAGGAGGAGATAGGAGTTCCTGCAGTCATAAATTTATATAAAAGAATTCTTAGACTCAAAGTTATAACTTTACAGTTATGATCAGCTTTACTAGACTTTTAGAGGCTAAGGAAGGGTACAAAATGGCGGAAAATTTTGATCACGTGAGTAAAATGCCACTTTTAGAAGAAGTATAATCCTCAGCTACAGTTGCTAAGCAATTTTAATGTTCATTTTCATGTCCTAAAATCATTAAAGAGACTAAAACAAGCTAAGACTAATACAAGCTGAACACACCTGTAAAATTTTGCAACGTTTTACACTTTCTATAATACATTTGACGAGCTTATGTTGTCCTAAAACTGCACCACAGTTATAATAAAATCCTTTAACCTTTGGTTTTAGTAGTAAACACTCCGCGATATCAGCTTGGCATGGGCCTTTCCTATACAGGATAGGAAATCACAGCGCTTATCAGTCACCTTGGTATATTGCAAGTCTATCATCCACGCAGGAGAGCAATTTCACTCTCGCAGGCGTAGATTTTTACGATATAGGTACATACCATAGTGCCAGCCTACCTCGCAGCTGCGACCCTTAACCACTCGGCCACGGCTTCTTTGGTTTTTGAAAAATTCAAATAAATTACTCTTTAACCCAAGATTTTATTTGGGATTCTTTTGATCTTAACCCATAATCTTAGTCAAGGACTGTATCTCTTTATTCCACACGATCGAACTACTCGTGTAGTTTTTTTTGCTTCTCGTGCAGCAATAGCCTAGAATTATTAGACGTAAAACTTGAGACGTCATTGTCAATAAAAAACTCATTGTAAACGTAAAAATGACAACTATTAACTATGTCTGCTTTATTGTTTTACATTTGATGTTTGAAGTTTGTACTGTTGGACTACCTTATTTCAAACATACCTAAACGTGAGACGTTTAATTGTCACATATTTGGCGTTATTTAACCGTCGCTGATATAAATATGCTGAAAACTACTCTAACAGCTTCATTTTTGAATAATTTAAACTTACTTTTCCGGTTGTTACACAAATCATTTGCAATGAAAGGCTAGCCAATAATCTCGAGGTAGAACCTTTTTTCCAGATCTTATTACTAACAATTTTTATACTCAAATATCGGCTTTCTGAGGTTAAATTTTGAACCGATTTTAGTTCCAACAAGCAACTGTTAAAAATTCGAGGACGTAAGAAGGTAGCGACTGGCTTTCATAACAAATTGAAGAATACGGTAAGGTAGTACTTGACCAAATTGATGTGGCCAAGAAATCGTTTTACATTGTGAAAACTCACGTCTCTTTACTGATGTCCCATTTTTTTAACCACGAAGTTCGATATGCAAGATTTTGATGTTAAAATTTTACAAGCTTTGGGGGTAAAATTATTGGTATTGACTTAGTTAGTACCTGTTCGAAATTTGAAGTCAATATCATTACTGGTGCAAAAGTTATGAACAAGTGCCAAAATGACAACTTTGTCCAAATTTATGAAAATGCTATTTATTTTACCTAAAATCCTTCACAACTTCCCACTACGACGTCGTAAAAACATGTTTGATTACTCATTTGAAAGCTAAAATTAGCCTCATGAAAGAAAAAGAAAACGTCAGAAGTTTTAAGCCAAATTTCACTAAAATGACGTCATCGAATTCATATGTTAGTTGACTGACAGTTATCGTTAAAAAGTTATTTGACAATACTCTTCCCATGGTTTAGCTATTTGGAGGTAAAGAAAATAGTGTAGGTGGTTCTGACCAATGGCCAATATCTCAAGATTGGCTGATGTCAGCAACTAAAAATTTTGTAAAAACATGCCTAACTAAATTTTGTTAACATATTCAAAAGTTTGTTGAGTTATCGTAACTAGTCCAAAATTTATTGAAAGATGTTCATCTGGTCACTTCCCTAACCGGAATAGGGTTGAATATTGTATTAAGTGTAAACTTGAAGTACCCTGGTGCGTATTTTTTATTCATCTTTTAAGGTGACTGGATTTTTTGATAGTTGATAAAATTTCCCCCGACTGAAATTTCACCAAACACTGTTTTCCCCAACTGATACTTTTTCCCGCTTTTTTATCGACTTAGAACTTTCACAATTTTTGAAAATTTTCTTTTGGTGAATTGCATAGCATCAATGAAATCCAAACCAATCTGAAACGTTAAAAAGACACTGTTTTTCATGTTTAATGAAAAATAACAAAAATAAAACTTTGATCGAAAATCTGCAAATACTTATTTTTAAGTTGGTCGGGGAAAAGTGACTAATTTTAAAATTTTGTTAGGAAAAATAACTTATTTTTCAAATGTAAAATAAATGTTTCTCCTACTAATCTTTTATAATTTATATTCAATGTTTTTACGCCAGACATTGATAGACTTGTTCAATATTTCTGGCAACCACAATGATACAAGCACAAATAATTGTTAGTATAATGTGAAGGCCAGAAATGTTGGGCACCCCAACACGTATTGAAAACATGCACAGTCGGTGAAATGTCCGAGACAACAGCCATTGCAATAGTGCACGCATTTACTTGTTTTTTCCAACCAAGGGCATATGAAATTCAGAATTTTTACACATTGAAATAAATTCCATTGATTCGTAGGTTCAGGTCCAATTCAGCGATAGCTCCACTTGTTTATTACGAATTAGTGTAATGACATCGGATCGATAGCGCTATCGGTAGAGCAATCGCCCGGCAAGTAATAGGTCATGGGTTCAATCCTCACCTGATCTGATCCTTTGCGTTAGTTGCAAAGTCTCATTAGTGCTAGATCTTTTGATTCGTTACAATATATATGTGATATGCACTTTGGTTCCATTGAAATGAATAGTTAGAGCACACTGGATAAAAGTGGAAATGACCTAAGTGCTATATGCCCAAAACTTTGATAGTAATACAATGAGACATTGTTATACACCCGATCACCTGAAAATAAATGGAATAGGCGTGATAGTTCGAGATATCGAGCTTCCTATTCAATATGTAAAATCTCTTCTCACAAATAAAGTGTAATTGAATACAGTTTCGTTTAAAAGTATCATTTCGAACCTAGAATTTTGACGCTTTGTCAGCAAGTCTTCAGTTTGCCAATCATGTGTGGTACAAGTTAAAGGTATTAATTACTAACATGAACTGTCAATGAAATCATATAAATGTGCCATGATTGTTTTTTCATCTTTTCAAAACATTGACCTCATTGTATATCGAGTTTCTTGGTTACGCTTAAGAAGACTGTTTGGTGTTGTGACCAGTGTACAAATAGTGGTTTTGTTTTGAGTGTTTATCACATCTAATGAATGAAACTTAATTTTAAGAGTTAAAAATGTTGTGACTCATTATGCTTTTTCCTTAGATAACTGTCATGTCATTAAATCTTATGAAGATTTACAGTCTTAAATTTTGAATAACGTTTGTTGCGGAGAATAGATAACAAAACAATATATATATGTTAAATGTTGAATTAAGTCTGATATCTGATTTTCGATAAAATTGGTAGTTGTTATTGCACAATTATATTTCGACTATGATAGATAAATTCACGAGTACAAGTCTTTATTCATGAGTTCAAATCTGCATAGTCCTCATTTAATCTTTTTGATAATATATGTGGTTTGAAATATCTAATTACATTATTCATATTTAAGGCTTCATATAGAGCAAATCTAGAGCGTATAAATCAATTTTTGCATAAAAGTTAAGCCAGTTGATAGACGTCACCAAAAGCAGTTGAAAAGTTCTCTCATAAAGTTATTAAATTATTGATATAGCAAAATTGCAAAGGTGTATCACAACTTCCAGATACTGTTCTAAGATGAATCATGTCCGGTGTATACTGGATTTGTTGGGTTTCCTGGTAGCAGTTATGACGTTAATGGATATGGTTGATTGTAAACACAGCAGTTTGTGTAGAAGCTTTTCACAAGGTTTGTTAAAATACTGAAAACACTTATTTATTCACATTAGACTAAATTTTTGTTTTAACATTTAGTGTTTTGCGGAAGTGTGCATAATACTGTAAAACGGAAAAAATTACCATCGTCTATGGAGACAAGTGTAAGCTCAGATATAGGCAAAACACTAATTGTAAAAGAGTTAGAGAAGAGTAGCGAAATTTCCCTTGTCTGCTTGGACAACATTGCCAACCCTTGTTTTAAATCTACTTCGTAAATTTTTGATTCTTTTACGTGATTTTAATGCTTTCGCAATAAAAAAAGTTTTTAGCTGTTAATACACAAGCGGAAACCTGACTTCAGTATCATTGTACTCTACTATTTATTTTCCTTCAAAAATAGCATTTTTATACTTCGATTTTTTGAGAAAATGCTCTAAAAATCATGTCAACAATATTCATTCTCATAAAACAATTCTTATGATGGTCAAAATTCATAACTTGATCTTTAAAATCATTGTAATATGTAGGAGGGAAAGTAATATATGTGGTGATGCGTAAAAACCAAAACAACAATGTCTAAACATCAAATCAATGTCTCGTCCTGTCGATCCTCCTACAGCGTCTCCCTTAAAATCTAATTTTTACTTTTGCACGTGGAAAAATGTTTTATTTCCAAAATGTCTGCAAAACATTTTGGGATGACACAGCTCGTTGCGTTTCGTTATTTACAAAATCAGATCTATATCCTGTATATTACCATATATGGATGAAACAAACGAAGATATACGGTCATGTATGTAGTAGATTTTTTCAATCTATTAAATAATTATTCTTCTCATCTTTTCATTTAGAAAATCTTATTTCATCTTTGGATTTTTACCAGATTATCAATCCAAAACTTTCATTGTCACCAAACGTAACTGAATCTCCAGTTTCATGGGAAGCGGTAAAAAACATTTTGCCAAATAAGTTAAACGTCCAAATAGAGCTTGAAAATGGCCATAAAGTTGTCCTGCAGCTTCACCAGAAGAATGATTTAGTCTCAAATAAATTTAAATTTGAAGATGTTTTGGACTTGGACAACGGAAATACCGTTTCACGATCAAATCAATATCCACATCCAGAGCTTTGCTTCTACTCTGGCTACATCATAGGAATTCCTATTTCAAAAGTGACCATGAGTATTTGCGATGGGTTGGTAAGTTATTGGTCTTTTCATTTGTCTTGCCCATCCACTCCTATATTTTTCACTGTTCACCACGCCCTCTACGAACGAATGAAGTATTGTGTCAATCACTTTACAATAAGGCGCTGTTTAAAATTAACTGTGTTTGAATTGTCAATTGATTACATTTATGGAACATGAAAATTTTCCTTAGTTTTTATATGTCAAGACGTTTTTCCTGGTCGTATATTTCTTTGTGAAATTTCAGGGCTCAGAGACATTCATATTCCAGGTTTTACAATGATAAACCTGAGTAGGTGTTATTGGTTGTGCAAAAAATCCCTAATCATTAATCATTCTAACATTGTCATAAATCATCAACCAAGAGAATCTCACCTTTTACAATTATTAGTCGCCTTTGTGGAAATATATAAAATTTCATCCTTTCGACCACTTCACTGTTCCGCCAAACCATTTCCAAACTACCCATTATCGCTAAATATCCAAAATCGATGTCACGTGTATGTATTTGATAACCGGTTGTGATGTCAACACCTGTCTACTTGATTTTTTAGGAAATGCAATTGGCAATAGGGCCAGAACCTTTAGTACGGGCTCAACTCAGTGGCAGTTGATGCAAGACAATCGAATGTCTTCATTTTTTTGATTGACTTCTCTTTAGAAAGACCGTGTTTTTCGACTAAATAAAAATCAATAATTGAAAAGAAATTATACAAAGCATAAAATAGCTAAAAAATTGGAACTGCTTTTATGTCTCGGTAACACATGACATATTTGTATCGTTTAAGAGCATTAAAACCTACCATTGCAAATAACAATGATTTTCCTCTTACAAAAATATTTATGTAATTACTATGGATTTTTCAGCACGGCTACATAAACAATGAGGATACGTCATATTTGATAGAGCCCATGAAACGGACCAATCAAACATTTTTCCACCTGCTTTACAAAAGTGGTTTGAATAACAAAACTGGTGATCACCAAAAGCCAAAAGAGTCAATGTCTTGCCAAACAAAAATGCGTGAGTTTTTTTTTTTTTACAAAGTATTTTAAATTTTAGTTGAAACTCCATCTTCCTATTACGTATGCAAGAACAACGAAAGAGAAAACGTTTTTGGTTGAATCCGTCAAATGAACTCTCTACCATTGCTTGGCAAGAATGGGTAAAGCGAGTTTGGTATTAAATGAGACGTCATCTTTTTAATTCAGTAGTTACGATATTCGAGTGTTCGCCGAAATTTCAATATTTTCAAGTATTAAGTCAAACCTCCATCCATCACCCACCAGGAAAGGTTATCAATGATAGCGTTAAGCTGGGTAATTCTTTAAATTCGCAATTTTTTTCCCTCAATTTTTGATAAAGGGTTATTGAAGTTTGTAAATTGGGTAAAACAAACTTTTCAAGAAGTTATTTTTCTGATATGTTCTCTAAATTCTTTTATTTGTTATGGGAGTGCTGAGTGATTTATAATACCGCATTTTACAAAGTAATAAACCAAAATTTTCATCAGAACAAGATGTGAAGGTTTCCCTTAACCCACAAAATATTGTTACCAGGAATGTTTTAATGAAAGTGAAATCACAGCATTTATTAAGCTTGTCAATTCCTGTCAAATTTTTGTCGTGTGGTTAACCGACCTAACGTAATGAAGAGAGATTTGATGACAGTTAGGTAAGACTGTTATTAAAACCACCATTTAATAATGTCTTGTAGTTTTTTAAGAAAGCCAAATGTGACAGGGCCGGAATCTAGTTTTTTTTCTTCGCATCTCAACATTCAACTGAAGTAAATAACATTCCTTGGAGTCACTTATTACCCAACCACATAAAGTAATAAACGTTTCATCCGTCACGCGTGTTGTTCTAACAAAACCATAGTGCAGAAACAAAACATGATAACTTCAGATTTCTACTGCCTTCTCCTTGATATAAAATGTTTGTATGTTTATGAAATACTATTTTCACTTACCTTAGACCTCGACAAAAACGATTATGACGATGAAGATGAAAGAAGAAGACAAATTCTTTCATATCATACACCTCCGAATTCACGTAGGGAAAATCGTCTTCATAGAAAGTCTTCAACCGACCGTTTTCCAATAGCGAGTGTGGAAGTTTTAGTAGTTGCTGATAAATCTATGATTGAATTTCATGGGAATGACTCAATTGAAGATTACGTCTTGACCATGATGAATATGGTAGGTTGAGGAACCGTTTACTATCTTTAGGGTTTACGCCAAAGAGATAAATAAATGTTGAGAGTAAAATTGAAACGAAACGAAAAAACATTGAAATTGTTTCGTGAGATATTTCCACACGTGTCACAACATCTTTTCACTTTCAGTTGACAATGTTCTTAACTATGGAGGTCTCGAGGTCTTATTTTGTGTAGTTTTGTTCTTGATATATGTTGCTATCTTAAGTTCTTATACTACCGCGACTACAGACTGAAAGGGTTAAGGACCGAAAACAAAACAAATAACAATAACACGATGAAAGCTAATTCTCTGGTTCAAATAGGATTTTTGTATTGGAAAGTTACAAAAAATATGATGTTTTAAATAAATATTGCTTTGTTATAAACTATTCAAACAAGTTTCAATTATTTCTTTCAGGTGTCAGACATGTACAGAGATCCTTCTCTTGGCGTCATCGTAAATATTGTTGTCAGCAAATTATTGATATTAAGTACAGACCCAGAAAAGGTATGATCTAAATGCCCTTTTCAGTTATTTTTCAGGAAAAGATGGTTTTTCACCTAGACTTGACTATGTGGTCCTACAAACGCTCTATTACAAAAGCAAAACCTATATCAAAAGCCTCTTCTGCTGCCCTAGTACATTCAAAATGTAGGACACGCACGGCATTTCTTTTACCGCCATATTTGACTCTGGGATTAAATTTCTAATGGAAATGTTCGAAAGCTTTAAAGCTAGGAAATGGGTTTTCTAAGCATGGCTTAGGCTTGACCAAGAAAACACCCCACAATCATATTAAAAGTCAAATTAAAATTCAACACCCTAGGCTTGATTTTTATTATCATAGCTATTAGTCGGCCCCCTACTTGAGATTGGTTGAGACAAATTAATAGCCATCCAATTTCATTGAATGGCCCTTGAATTATACTAAGTGTTATTGTAATAAAGCTAGAACTAGATCACGTATTTTGAAATATTGACATTCCATTTCTGTGTTTGACAAAACTGCAACTTCATTATTCAAAGTTGGATCTTACCATGTCAGTGTGTAGAGTTTCCACAAAATGCAAACGTAGTTTAATGACTATCCGGGCCGATTAAAACAAAATTAAGTCAGTATTATAAAGCTACAAGCTTATCGTATAATGATTTCATAGTCGAATATATTACGAAAGTAACATTAAATTTTTGCGTTTTCATTCACCAAAGTGTTTGTGAGCGCATCAGCTACTTAAGTAGAGTATCCCAATCACCTAATTCAACTATAGCGTATACAGGGTAAAGCTGCTTGGCAGAACAGGTTAATCAACCATTCCCCTGTAACTAAATTAATATCATTACTCCAATCTATTATTAGAGGTAAGTTCTTCAAGAATGGAATATATGCCCCTGGAAAACGTTAATTTTTTGGGTTTTCAAAAAATCCTTAATTGTTTGCACGAAATTTTGCAAATTAAAGATTTTTCTTACATTTAATTTCGCGAATTTTGCACAAAATGAATTATTATCAACATATGGTATTTCACGAATATTGATAATGGTAGTCTAATGTTCTTAATTCTTTTTAGATGTCTTCTAAAAAGAACACTTTAAGTGCTTTCTGCGAATGGCAGTTTGTACAAAGTTTAAGAGAAAAATCTTCAATGGGAAACTTTGATACGGCTTTGTTATTGACAAGGTAATTGTTTAATCCTTTTACCCACTGACTTATCTAATGTTTGATATTAAGCCAAAGGATTGTTATGGATAGTTATCGTATAGAGAACTCTTGCTCTTGTCTCTACGTCTTAGGTCCTCTGCAGAAAAGATAACTACAAAAAGATTTTTATGATTTGCAAATATTTGAATATTTCTAATTTAGGAAAGGAATCTGTTTGCAATCCGGAACACCTTGCAGTACAATTGGGCTCGCTTATATCGGTGGGATGTGCAGTTCTAATAGACGATGCGCTGTTGTTGAAGACTTCGGGCTTACTACTGCATACACAATTGCACATGAGCTAGGTCATTTGTAAGTGAATAAATTTGTATTCTATAGTTGCTTGACTGGAACACAACCCCTCTTTCGCCAGTGAAATTTCATGTAAAATACGTCCCAAATGAAGGGACCTAGCCCTAAAATCAAATATTTGGAAGCTTTGTTTCCAACAAACTCCAATCATTGTTCATTTAGAAGCTACTCTTACCAGCAGTTTATTTCTATCGTCCAAATAGTTTTCAAACCTTTTGTGTGTAATTGTTGTTATTCTTTTGTTTTCAAACCTTGTGTGTGTAATCATTGTTATTCTTTTGTTTTCAATGTGTAATCATTGTTATTCTTTTGTTGGCACGTACTGATTTTATCATACGGATTCTTATCATTTAATTAAATGAATTATCTTTAATTTGTTATCATTATTCAAGAATTGTTTGAATTTCCTTTAGATTAAGCATGACCCACGATTCAGTTGATAACACATGTGGAAAAGATTCATCTGGCTCTCCTCATATGATGGCTCCAGGTTGGCCTACATCTAATCATCTGCCTTTGGTTTGGTCTACATGCAGTGCAAGAAAATTGCAAAAGTTTTTGAGGTATCGACCGCATAATTAAAATTACAGTGATATAATAATTAATCGAATAATGCAATTTAATGACCAATAATTCGTTCATTCTTCTGAATCACTGATTTGATGGTCTTTCTGCATTTGCTGAATAGATATTTAGCGTACTTTGTCATTGCTGCTCAGATGAAATATCTCAAAACTTACTGATAGCCTTGCATACAACTTCCGTGTATAAACTAAATTATGATCCCAAACCGGTCTGAAACCTGTCGGTAGAATGAAAACTCTTTCCTTTTTTTAGTTCGTTTAAAAGTGAGTGCATTCAAAGGAAACCTACAGCTTTTAATGTGCATTACCAACACCGCAAGAAGTTTCCTGGTGAATTATACGATGCCGACACACAATGTAAACAGCAATACGGTAACTTCGCCAAGCATTGTCAATTATTCAAGGTAATACATATTTAGAACATTGGAAAATTTCGTTAATCAAACTTTAATATTCATTAATCAAACATTAATGGTAATAATTCTTCATGTGTTGCTTACTTAATTTTATGCCGGTGAACCTACTAAATTTAAAGTGCTTTTGTATCTGCTCTCTCACATATCCTACATAGTGAACACTTCAACAGTTGTTACTTGATCTGATACTCCGTAATTACGTTATTAATAGAATGTTTTTGTGTATTTTTTTTATTCCCGCTAAAGAGTTTCAATTCAAATACTCATCTATGTTTTTTTAAGAGAACTGGATTTCCATCCGATTTGTGTAAGCAATTGTGGTGTGAAGTTGAAGAAGAAAAATATTGTGTTTCCAAATTAGATCCTGCAGCTAAAGGCACTGAATGTGCTCCTGGAAAGGTATTGCTTCTATGGCTAATATTTATTTAATAAGCTGGTTTGTATCATTTGCTTTCTCATGTGAATGAATATCAGCGATAGATCAAAAACTTTTAATTTTTATGTTTTTTCAGTGGTGTATGTATGGACAATGTATGAATAATACAAATATACCTCATCCTATCCATGGTGGCTGGAGTGATTGGAGTGAATGGACTCAGTGTACACGATCATGTCACGTTGGTGTAACATTTAGAGAACGATTCTGTGATAGCCCCGAGTAAGTTACAGGTTTTTGGTTAATTTGACGATAAGTGACCTGGTTATGTGACTAAAAAATGGTTTGATTTATTTATGTATTTTTACCCGTTTGGTTCATCTGTTCTTTTACATTTTCACATAGACCCAGAAATGGTGGCCGCCAATGCCCTGGAAAGGAAAGAGAATATGAAACGTGTAACACTCAAGACTGCCCAGAACCTTTCATAGATTTTCGATTGTTCCAGTGTGCTAAAAGAAATAACGACAGTATTAAATACATTCCGGCACATAGTATAGCAGAGCCATGTGCATTACACTGTCGGAGAGAAGGTTTTAGGTCTCGATCTGTTCGCTTTGAACCCCTTGCTATTGATGGAACGCCCTGTTATGATGGGTCTCCTGACATCTGTGTCAATGGACAATGTAGAAAATTGGGGTGTGATCTAAAGCTGGATTCAAAGCTTTCAACTGATATGTGTGGTGTATGTGGAGGTAAAGATGACACATGTAAGAAGGTGGAAGGAAAATTTACCCAACCACTAGGAGAAGGTAGCTTTTTTCTCTTTTTACATAAGTTGCTCAGTTGACTTTTTACAACACTAAGCTTGTTTAAATTACTTTTTAATTTTTTTCAGGATATGTGAATGCTGTGGATATTCCAAAAGGGGCACGCAATATCTATGTCGAGGAAGTTAAACCGTGTCCAAGTTTCCTAGGTATGAAAAATTTAAGCTTGTTAAGTTACTTGTAACTATGTTTCCCGAATGAAAAAAACACATTCAAAAATTTGGCTGTTTAAGGATGTTATTTTGTTCACATTTTCAGCTTGTTTGCTAGCTATATCATTTTTGTTACTATTTTTATAGTCTATTCAGGGTACATACTAAAAGTTGGAACGATCCAAAACCACCCGAAACTACCCAGCATTTTTGCGAAACCAGCCATAGAATTGATCAAAGATACCGAAACGACCCAAAAATAGATTCCACGGCCCAAAAGTAGCTCCAGTACCAAATTTAAGTAAACTTGGTCCCAAAATAAAAAGTGCTCAGATTTCAATGGAATTTTCATGCTAAATATGATGGAGATATTATTTTTGCGAAATTTATTGATACCTGTCATTTTTTTGGCAAATTTGGTTTCAATTTAAAAAGTACTCAGATTTCAATGAAATTTGGCACACTTATCAAATAAATCATTCTGAATATGATGGTGACTTATATTTTACTTGTCATTGTTGAGAAAGTTAATCCCAAAATAAACAGTCTTTTGATAATTACGACTTTATTAGTACTATGAAGCATTTTTGTGCCCAAAAAATGAAGGTATTTTTAGGTCGTTTCGACATCTTTGATCAATTTTCTGGCTGGTTTCGGCGGGTTTCGGTTTGTTCCATCTTTTAGTATGTACCTCTAATCAGAGACCTCTCGTGTAAAATCTTCCAGTGTCAAAATAGAAATAGTAAATTTCTTCTTTTCAACTTTGCAGCTTTAGTAAATGGGCCAGGTACGTACCATATCAATGGAAATTTCACTATCAAGTTACCAGGCAGATACAATGTAAATGGCACTTCCGTATTATACGAAAGAAAGGGTACACAAGAATTGTTTTACCTGAAAGGCCCAATCACATCCACTATGCATTTTAAGGTATATTTATTTTCAAAATACACTTTTTGTACAGTCTTAGATGATAACGAAAGTCATTCTGTTTTAGAACATCGACAAATTTGAGCAAATACTGAGAAAAATTACTGTAGTTGTAACTTTTTTTATTCAGGTTTTATTCCAAGGTTTCAACCTGGGGGTAAAGTATCAATATGTGCTTCCAATCGATAACTCTACGCGACCACAAATGGATCGAGCAGACAATGGATCTGATCACTATGGATGGATGCAAGGATCATGGGAAACATGTTCTGTACATTGTGGTGGTGGTAAGACTGCCTTGAATCATTTATTTGATAATATTGCCACCTCATTTTGGTTTTTGAGTATGGCGTAAAGACTCACCTTATGACTCCTCTTTTAAACAAGTGCTCACGATGTGCCAACTGCGATAAAAAAAGTCTTCATTTTTTTGTCCTTGGTTTTCTTCTTTGAGATTTTCTTTGATGGCTGATGCTATCAGCATTGTCTTTCTGGAGCAAAAAATATTTTGAATTTTATTAGCTGAAACAATATTCTAGATTAAAAAATCCGTCCTAAGAAAATTAAACCTTATAAATACAAAAAGAAACAAAGCTCTTATCATATGGAACCAAGTGCACATACATATATATATATATTATACTGATACGGATCCTGGGAACAGATCCTGCCTGCACTAATTGGAAGAAATTGGAAAGTCACATTAGTGCAGGCAGGATCTGTTCCCAGGATCCGTATCAGTATAAACAAAGCTCTATTAGGCAATCAATTCCCTCACCTTTGACTGAAATTTC
>JAUBWS010079199.1:0-12795 GCA_032270445.1 Darlingtonia californica
TCAAAAGTCAAAATTCGTCTGGAAAACTTATTTTCTGTATTTGGATACCCGTACAAAATACGATCTGATAATGGTCCGCCATTTCAAAGCGAAGAATTTCGTCAGTATTTCAATACTCACGACATCAAGCACATTCGAATTACACCGCGCTACCCTCAAGCCAACGGAGCTGTCGAAAGATTTATGCAGGTCATAGGGAAAACCATTAAAACCGCACACTTTTCCGGTAAAGATTGGAGAAAAGCATTAAACGAAATTCTACAAAACTACCGAAACGCACCGCATAAGACAACTGGAAAATCACCTGCCGTTTTGCTACTAAACAGAAATCTGCGAAACAAGCTGCCGTCAATTTTCAAGCTATCAGCACCACTTGATAAGGAGGTTCGAGAACACCAACAGAAGAGTTACAGTAAAGCCAAAAGGTATTTCGACGAGAAACGCAAAGTCAAGGAGATAACCGAAATTGTGGAAGGAGATACTATTTTATTACAGAGAACTGAAAAGCAAGGAAAACTCGAGTCAAGATATTACGACAAACTGTACACGGTAATTGAACGAAAATACAACATGCTGATCATAGAAGACTAAGTCGGAAATAGACTCTGTAGAAACGTAACATTTGTCAGGAAAGTTAATCCTAAGCAGCCGAGACCGGCAGAACGTAAACCGTCGAACGAAGATCATATGAGAAATTCCGACGTACGAACTAAAACTTATCCGAAAAGGGACCGAAAACGAACTGAAAGATTTACAGTTTAGGTCATATATATATTCATAAGGCTATATTCAAATTTCTTATATTGTAAAGTTTAGTAGGGGGAGATGTTATATGGTCACGTGAATGGTCACGTGATTCGCATAATCTGTATATTGATAAGGCCACGTTTCTATAGAAAATATATTAGTTTACGCTAGACACGCTTCGTGCTGTATCTATACTCGCATACAACAAAATCCAGGTTCCATTATTCACTCTTAAAAGACACGCAAGACACCGCGTTAGATGGAAGAGTGATGTCAACAGAAAAGGTGCAAACATCTGTCCCAGATTATGCTTAAAGTCAAGTCATGGCAAATAAACCTGGTTTAAAAAACACCCAAAACCAAAAAAAAACTATTTTCCATTTTCCAGGACATTCCAGGACGCAAATGCCTAAATGGCCCTAAATCAAGGACATTCCAGGACCAAATTGAAATTTCAGGACATTCCAGGGTTTTCCAGGACAGTGGGCACTATGAACAACACTATCACACGTAATATTATTTGCAGGTAAGTTGCGCTCTATGACACCTGTTTTCTCCACAGTTATCAATTTTTCTCTGAAGACAACCCTCAAAAAATCCACAAACTGACTTAACTAGCTCAGATTGAATCGTGTGGGGACATTATGTTTCCTCGAGTAAAACGACGGCTCATGAAACTAAACGAAGAATCTGAATATACATTCCGAAGGCATACTCTGGAGGAATAAAATGTCTGCTGAAAGCGAAGCAGTCCAAAAGTACAAAGTTTCAAAAGATTATGGAGTGATGTTAGACTCCTTTGATGATATTGTAACATTTAACAACGAAACAATAATTGAGAATTTGTAACATTTAACAACGAAACAATAATTGAGAATGCAATTTCAAATGACTTCGAAAAAGATATTGCCTTGTCTGGTATTGATCAAGTTCAGAAGGATCTGACAAAATCAAGGGCTGAAATTAACATTATCAGAGAAGAATAGAACATTCTTCGCCTGCAAAAAGTCAGCAACACCGGTGTTCCTGCTTATGCATAGTCAAACGAACAAACGAAAAAGGAACTGTGGCTATCTGCTACCTGTCTTATCTGCCCTAGAAAAAATAAAAAACTCCTTTCATAGTGTACAACGGAACAAATTAGCCAGCGAAAATTTAGTCACTCAAGTCCAGCTAAACTTTGTTCGATAAGGTAGAGTGTGAATCCTGGGATGTTCACTGACGTTATATGTCAAATCCTGGTCATAGATAAATGAATGCTAGTCAATTAAAAATATCTGAATACTTTTTTAATATATTTACCATATTATAAAATATTTCAAGGTCTCTCTCAACAAAAGTGAAAAAAGGAAGTAAAAAGAGTAGGTAGGTCGTGAAAACTGGAAGACTTTGATTCAATTTTGATCTATTAAAATTTTACGTTGCTAAAATGTCAAATTGCTTTTATTGTTTTGTTTTCAAATGACCACCCTGTACCTTTATTGCCAAGAGGTAGTGTTTATGGCCGTCTTGGTGTTTTCACGGCATGTCGCATGACGCAGTGTTTAAAGAGAGACTCCTCTGAATCGAATGTCTACTAAATCATTAGTTATACTTAACTGTATGTAACCGAATGAACTCTTTTCACAGCTTGTTTGTTCATATTTAATTATTTCAAAGCTGAAATTGAGTTTGAGAAAGGATAAGCATAAATACAGCATCTAATTGTTGCTGTCTTCTCCTTTTAACATACTTTCCAGAGTTTTTATATTCACCATATTTGTTTACAAATTCTAGTTAGAGAAGATTTCTCAAGAAGTTTTTTGACTTATAGCTCGGAAAGTTCTGATAAAAAATAATGGGAACTGGTCAATTTCTAAAACATCTTTTGCAGAATTGAGTTTTAAAATGTTTCCAGTCCCTCCCCTGGTTCTTTTCAGTTTGGAATTAGACGTTGAAGCTTTTTCTGAACAACATTGAAAGAAGGAGGGGGAAAGAGCACAAATTCCAAATATGTTTCAATTTGTTGTAGGTTATTCTCAGTAAAAGCGTAAAATTACTTTGGCTAATATTACAGAGATCATTATCAAGGAGGTTCGAATTATTTCCAAATTCAAATTCCATGAAAATTTTTTCAACTCAGAAAAAATACTGCTGCTTTGAAATTTAAGGTTTCACCGAATGTTATCAAACATACCAAAAAATCCCATAAATCTTTCAATCCCAAAAATATCTTGGTACTGTTAGGTGTATTGACCTCATTATTTCTAATAGAAAGTTCTTTCTTATGAACACTGGTATTTTTGAAACCGGCTTGAGTGATCATCATTTGATAATTTATACGATGCTGAAAATGAAATATAATAAACTTCCACCTAAGATCATTACCTATCGAAAGTGGAAATATTTTGATCCAATATTGTTTAAAAATGATCTTTCTACTGAATTTAATTGCCAGATGTTAGATTATTCCAATTTTGATAAAATATTTGAAACTGTTCTAGAAACACATGCACCAAAGATGACTAAGTTTCTCCGTGGAAATAATCAGCCACACGTAACCAAACTCCTCAGAAAGGCTATCATGAAAAGGTCGAAATTGAAAAAGATAGCCATTATCTCTAAAACAAGTGAGGATATGGCTGCTTACAAGAACCAGAGAAACCTAGTTGTCAATCTGAATCGACAAGCTAAGAAGGACTACTTCGCGAGTACTGCAAACATAAATTGCAAAAGCAACTTCTGGAAATCAGTGAAACCTCTCTTTGATTCAAAATGCAGTACCCCCGCTGAAGGAATTCTGTTCGTTGATAATGGCAGCATTGTAAGCAATGAAGCTGAAATTGCGGTTGTGTTTAATTAGTACTTTAATAGAATCACTGATAATCTTGATATCTCTTGTATACCAGGACTTTCAACTAAAAATACTGACCCAGTGTCTGCTGCTGCAATTGCAAAGTATGCTTCCCATCCTTCTATTCTGAATATTAATTGTCTCGAGTTCAATGCAATTACAGGAGATATGATGGTCAAGGAAATAATGGCTCTAAAGCCAAATTAAAAGGTCAGTGGTTCTATCCCAATCAAAATGCTCCAACTTGCCGTTCTTGAGTGTACTGATGTCTTAACTGAAATATTTAATCAGTCTATAGTTGCTTGTTCTCTTTTTCCTAACGAGCTAAAGCTTGCAGACATTGTCCCAATCCATAAGAAAGGCAGCACTGTAAACAAGGCAAATTATAGACCTATCAGTCTGTTACCTACCGTATCCAAAGTTTTTGAAAGACTTATTGCTAAGCAATTGGAACCCTTTGTTAATTCCTTTTTTTCTAAATACCTTTGTGGCTTCCGCAAAGGTCTAAACTGTCAATATACACTTCTTAACATGCTTCGTAGTTGGCAATCATGCTTGAATAAGTCGGGAAAAGTGGGTGCAGTTCTGATGAATCTATCAAAAGCCTTTGACTGTCTACCTCATGACTTTCTGATAGCAAAAATGGCTGCATATGGATTTGGACATCAAGCACTCAAACTGTTTAACAGTTATCTGAATGATCGCAAACATCGTGTGCGAGTGGCCTCATATATCAGTGAATTTTTAGAAATGTTGCTAGGGTTTCCACAGGGATCTATCCTTGGGCCTATTCTTTTTAACATTGTTATCAATGATCTGCTACCGTCAGTGACTGAAACTAGCATTTGCAACTTAGCAGACGATAACACCCTTTTGCATGTGATAATTCTATTGTAAATGTTCTCCGTCGTCTACACTTAGATCTGAAATAGTTCTTGATTGGTTCTCGTGCAATGGCATGGTTGCCAATCCTGACACATTTCAGGTAATTTTCCCAGGCACTGATGGTAGCAGCATCTCAATTGAGATAGGTCAGCTTCAATAAGCATGCTCAAAGGAGGTTAAACTCCTAGGGATAACTATTAAATAGTTAATTTACCGGTGAGTAACGCAATAACCGGTAGATCCCAGCCCCTTTTTCCCTATGGAACGACACATTTGTAGTCAATTAACTTTTTATCCTCATGTTAGAAACATCTGTAAATCTGCCTCGCTAAAATTAAGGCACTAATGAGGATAAGACATTTTTTGACTAAACAGCAGACAGATCTTACATTTAATGCTTATCTTATGTCATCATTCAATTACTGTCCCCTGGTTTGGATGTTTTGTAGTAAGCAAGCGCACAATTTGATTAACTCGACTCATCGAAGAGCATTGTGCGTAAAACTAATACTTTTTCAAATATCTACGCTGAGCTACTACAACCATACTCACTACATCTGACAAAACCATTGTCCATCCACTCCAGAAATCTTAGATTATTGGTGATTGAGGTTTTTAAGACGTTAAATTTTATGAATCCGGAAATAATGTGGAATACATTATCTCCAAAGTTAAACAACTATAACTTACGACAGGGCTCCCCTTGTTATTCCTCAAATTAAATCTACACGTGGCATCAACCCTTTTGATTTTCGAGCTGCACTAGCTTGGAATAACTTGCCGTCCAATGTTAAGGTTGAGAAAACCCTGTTTAAGTTTAAGTTATCCATTAATAATTTGGAGATATATTGTCAATGTAAGCATTGTCAATATTTTTAATTTTTACCATTTTTTACCTTGTGTTGGATTTGATTAGTTATTGTAACTATTGTAACCTCCAACTTGAAATAAAGAATAAATAAAAAAAAAAAAAAATAAAAATAAATAAATAAATAATGTCTTATCTCGAGGAATGGATAGCAACGGAATAGTAAGAGTTGCACTGAAAAAGAAAAGGAGTTTTAAATCGAATGTTTACTTTGAACCTGTCCGCCCTTACTTCATTATGGACATCTTACTATATTTGAAAGCCAATACTCCATTATCAGACTGGACTGTAGATATGTGTATTTGTCACATAAGACACGTTGAACGCACGATTGCACATTACGGGCAAACAGTGGTAAGTATGGGCAAAGTGACGTACTTATGTAAATTTGAGTGCACGATGCCATGGAAATAGAAAAAGACTACGCACTAACATGGACTATTTTCACGATTAGCCCACGTGACATACTTTTGTTTTTATATTGAATAGGTGGTAAAAACTTGTAAAATCCAGCTTCTAAAATTCTTATAAAAGGGGGTTCACTTTATGAACCTCAGCTAGTCGGAAAGTTGAGAATGTTGTACATAGTATATAGCATATGGGCCAAATTATAGAATAAATTTATGTTGAAGCTTGCTATCGGAGTTTCTATTTGACATTCTCGCTTTTATCATTCTTTTATGGTCACCATCGGACCATAAACTTGGTAACAGAGGGTGGTTCAAGAAAAGAAGAACCGTCATATTGTATATAGAGAGAATTTGATTTACGATCAATTTTAATAGAAGAATTACAACATAACGTTCGTTCAACGAGAGAACTATTCATTATTGAATTACGAAAAGGAGTTTTCGTCACACATATACAACAGCTGTTCGCTAATATTAGTTAAACGATCGTCTGGAAAGATGAAGAATTGAACATTATTGTTGTCTTTTTAAAAGCTCAGTAAACAACTTTGTAGAAAGATCAAATCTATTAATCGATAAACAATGAGTCCGAAGATCAGAAAGAAGGAAGCGTGCAGAAGAGCTGAATAACGAAGGAGAAAGAATGAATGAAACCAGAAGTAAAATTTGTAAGCTGAGACAAATAAAAACTTCTGGTAAAGCTGCATTTACACGAACTAAGCACAAACTTTTGGAAATAACTGAATTGGACTCATTGGATGGAGAAATGTGTGATGAACTGAAAAAGAAGTTTACTGAGCAACAGCAGCGCTTTATTGAAATCTGTTCAGAACTGATAACAGAATATGAAAACATTCATGATGTCACAAAACAAGGCAGCACAATGGATGAAATGGACGCATTAGACGATGAATTTAATAGAGTGATGGATCATGTTAATGAACATAACAAATCGATTCACAGTGCGATATCTGTATCGAGTAAACGATCTCCAAGAAGTAAACAGACATGCTCTCACGCAAACCAAAGAGAGCAGCTGAAAGAATCAATACGTCGTCAAGAAGAAGAGCTCGAGAAAATGTACGAAGCAAAAAAAGCAGAGTTGCAGAAAAGCAGACAGAGTGCTGCACAAATAGATCTCAGAACTAATGACAACAATAGTATCCAAGAAAGAGACGTCCGTGTTGGGTAAAAGGTTCGAATGGAAATTTGAATAAAGGACTACCTGAAAGTACTGAACGTAGACGAAAGATTGGAGAAGATCTATCTACAATTAAAACGAGTTTCCATACCCGTCTTCAACGGAGACAAGAAGATGTACGATGGAAAGCGGCGTTCGCACCGTGTATTGATCAAGCACCTGCAACACCAGAATATAAACTTTTGCAACTTAGACAGTATCTGTCTGGAGAAACCCTTAGAGCCATAGAAGGGCTAGGGCACTCAGAATACGCCTACGAAACAGCAAAAGAAAGACCTGAGAGGAAATTTGGTGGAACAAAGAGAAAGGTTTTGAAATATCTAGACGATTTAGATAACTTCAAACCTATTCGTGAAGATAATCCAAAAGATATCGAGCGATTTGCTGATTTGCTTGACATCGCTGTCGCAAATTTGGAAGAAGCAAATCGCTCTGAATAACTCGGAGATGGCGTATTTTATCATAAGCTGCAAAGAAACAATCAACGGTTTGAAGAATCATTCCGGTTACCATGGAAACAAGCAGAGAAACACATCCTGGAACGCATTCTTTGGCAATAAGCCTGCAACTAATAGACGAAATCCCAAGCCATGCATAGTTTGCAAAGGATCGCACAGACTTTGGGAATGTGCAGAATTTAAAAAGAAAGACGTATCGGCAAGATGGGAGATAGCAAAACAGAATCACATGTGTTTTCGGTGCTTAAAAAGTAATCATCTTGCCAAAGATTGCAGAATTAGCAGAATTTGTGGCATTGACGGTTGTACTGAGAGCCATAACCGGCTGCTACATAGAACAAAAGTTAACAATGATGTAACAGAGAAGACTCACGAGGGGGAGACAGAACAACAAAGTTCCAAGAAAACAAGGTTGAAACCGAGTTCATATCATTGCGAACGATTCCCGCTATTCTCAAGCACGGTCAACGGAAGATTGTCGTCAACGCTTTACTCGACGACGGAAGCACAAAGACGTTCATCAATAGTGATGTCGCAGCTGAACTGCAATTGAATGGTGTCACTCAAATGGTCAAGCTGAAACGTTAGAAACAATGCCAGTTGGGTTCCAATTGCAGTCGATCGATGGAAAGGTTAACACATCAATTGAAGCATACACTGTCAAACGAGTGACAGGAAACTTGAGACCAGTCAATTGGACAACAATAGCAAAAAAGTGGAAGCACTTGAGAGGTGTTAAATTCCCTCGTGTTGTGCCAAAACCAATTATTGACACACTCATCGGCGTTGACTATGCTGAACTTCATTCTGCTGATAAAGAAGTCAGAGGGGAACCAAACGAACCCATCGCAAGATTGACACCTCTTGGGTGGATATGCATTGGAGGTATCGGCAACCAGTCTATTTCGACACATTTCGTAATGACACAACATTCGCAAGAAGAGCTCGATGGTTTGAATGAAGCAATCAGAAGGCTACGGGAAATTGACGGTGGTGATGATTCCGATCATGCAATGAGTCAAGATGAAAATAAAGCATTGCAGATTGCCACAACTTCCCTAAAATACAACAATGGTCATTACGAAGTCAAGATACCTTGGAAGTCGAGTAAAGATTTAGAAGACAACAACAGCATGGTGTTAAGTCGACTTAACAACACTGAGAAACGTCTGTTGCGTGATAAAGAATTGGATGAGACATACTCCAAGATAATCGACGATTACCAGAAAAAAGGCTACTTGGAAGAGGTAGAAGATTTAGCAAAGACAGATGGATGGTACCTGCAGCATTTTCCAGTACTGCGGCCAGATGAAGCTACAACAAAGGTACGAATTGTGTTCGACGGGCGTGCAAAATTCAATGGGAGATCTTTGAAAGATACGATTCATCAGGGACCAAAGCTGCAGCAAGATCTGGTCAAAGTCTTAACTAGATTTCGAAGATTCCCAGTTGCTGTTGTATGCGATATTGCGGAAATGTATTTGCGGATTGGTATTCATCCAGATGATCGGAAGTATCAGCGAATTCTTTGGAGAAACTTGGACACGAATTCGAAACCCAAAATTTTGCAGTTTAACAGAATGGTTTTTGGGATTAATTCATCGCCATTTGAGGCTCAGTTTGTATCGCAAGAACACGTCAGGAGGAACGAATCATCATTCCCAATGGCAGTTGAGTCAGTGTTAAAGTCAACGTATATGGATGACACGATGGATTCGTTGATTGACGAAAAGAATGGAATAAAGTTGTACAATGAATTATCATCGTTGTGGGGATTAGCCGGAATGCATGCACGAAAATGGCTTTCCAATTCAACAGCAGTTTTGGAGAACATTCCTGAAGAAGATAGAGTTGACAAGATCGGTTGCCGGTGATCTCCCTGCTATAAAGACACTTGGGATCGTATGGAACGCGAAAGAAGATGTGTTCAACTACCAGTCTGTAGCTAAAAACAGCAACGTATACACGAAGAGAATCCTCTTGAAAAAAATGGCAACGCTGTTTGATCCTTTGGGATTTCTATCGCCATACATTGTACGTGTCAAGATGACAATGCAAGAGCTATGGATTCATGGACTGGATTGGGACAATCCTTTTCGAGAAAAATCTAATGACAAAATCAATAGCTGGTTTGCAGAATTGAAAATTTGCCGACAATCAAAGTACCAAGGTGTCTGCAACCAGATTCAAATGTAACTGAAATGTCAATCCATGTATTCACAGACGCATCAAGTGAAGCGTACGGTGCCGTCGTTTACCAACAATGTAAATATGCAGACGGATCAATAGCGTCAAGATTCGTCATGTCGAAGGCGAGAGTTAGTCCTTTGAAATCAACCAGCATACCACGTTTAAAGTTGTTTGGAGCTGTAGCTGGTTTGAACATGGCAACAAAGATTGTCAACACATTAAATAAAGATTTGAAAACGTCACATTTTGGAGTGACAGCATGGGCATTTTATGGTGGATACGAAACCAAAGTCGAAAACTCAAATCATTTGTTGCGAACCGCATCGGCAAGATTCAGTCAATGACATCTCCAAACCAGTGGAGGTATGTACATACAAAGAAGAATCCAGCTGATTTGTTGACACGTGGTTTAACTGTGAAAGAATTAGCTGTCAATAACATATGGTGGAATGGACCACAGTTCCTGAATGACGAGACAGAGGAGTGGCCACAGAACAAATTTGAATCAACAGTTGAGTCAATAGCTGAAGTAAAGCAGAATGTATCGACAATGTGGGCGACAATAGTTGTTTAACATGGCGCGTAAAGACGTGTTTCACTTTGTTATGATTTTTTGTTTAATAATTCAAGTTAAGAAATCGTTTTTAGTTTTGCATGATGAAGATCTTGGTTTTAATATTTCTGATGCTGTTAACAGTGTTTGTGTGTCCAAGAGTTTATATGGATGTTCCTTACAAAAGCAGAAAACCATGAAAGTTTGTAAACATATTTTGGTTTGTAGCTTATTATTACTTTGTGGGGATATAGAAGAATGTCCCGGTTCTGGTCCATCGTACGGAGAATTGGATGCTTTCTGCAATACAAGGGGAATGGACATTTTGCACCAAAACATTCGTGGTTTATACAGAAATATCCCAAACATTGAAATTATTAGAAAAAAAATTTGTAGACATATTGACACTCTCAGAAACACACATAAGCCCTCACAACACCGATATGGTTTATGGTATCAGGAGGTACAACTTTATTTCAAAACCAAGAAAAGATGGAAACGGTGGCGGAGTCGCTATATATATCTCCGATAAACTACAATTTAAAAGAAGACACGATCTAGAGAAAGAAAACATAGAATGTATTTGGATCGAAATCATCAAAAGGGAAAAAAAATTCTAATTTGTTCGATTATCGACCCCCGGATACTTCACAGTATACAAATGCTAACTTCGAAAACGAACTTTCCGAAATGTTAAAAAACATCAATGGTTTGTCCTTGGAAACGATTGTTTTGAGAGACTTTAATATTAATTACTCGAAAAATTCCGACCATCCCAGGCTGAAAGAGTTATTCAGAGTGCAGTCGTTAAAACAACTCGTGAAATCGCCAACTAGAATTACAAAAGAAAGTAGCTCCCTCATTGACTTAATTTTTACTAATAAAGCAACTACGATTGCACGTGTTAATGTTATGCCATTAAGTTTTAGTGACCATGACTGTGTGGGCTGCGTCAGAAAAATAAATCATAAAAAGTTTGCATCTCGTACAATAACCTGTCGTAATTAGTCGTTATGATCTCATCCAACTTAACTTAACAACGAACTCAATGGATATGACTGGTCACCAATTTACGATACAAATTGCGTTTAATATGCATGGAGTTATTTCAAAAAGTCTGTTCTTACTGTAATTGACACTCACGCATCACTCATAAATAAAAGAATAAAAGGTCGTCCGTGCCAATGGTTGACACTTGAAATCAAACATCTTATGAATAGCAGAGACAAAGCCTTAAGAAAAGCTCGTACTTCTAAAACTGATGCTGATTATGCTGCTTACAAATTACTAAAAAATCGCTGCAACAATAAAATACGTGCAGCTAAGAACTATTTTCATAAAGAACTTCTACTTGAAAACAAAAATAATCCAGCTAAATTTTGGACTATCGTAAAATCTTTATTTCCAACGACAAAGAACTCCTCTTATAGCTCTACATCAGCTGATACAAATAAAGGAAATTTATTCTGTAAATACTTTGCTTCGTGTGCTGCCAAGCTCAAAGAAAAAGCTTTTCCCTTGCAATTTTTATCGTGGAAACTAGCGAAA
Source organism: Darlingtonia californica (assembly GCA_032270445.1). Taxonomy (NCBI): domain Eukaryota; kingdom Viridiplantae; phylum Streptophyta; class Magnoliopsida; order Ericales; family Sarraceniaceae; genus Darlingtonia; species Darlingtonia californica. The sequence goes on from JAUBWS010079199.1 coordinate 11,694, forward strand.
CCCAGAGTTCCAAAAACGCAGAATGTTTTTGCTTTTGGGTTTGTGAGTGCTATTTTCGTCAAAATCATCTTTTCAATCGGAAACAATATTGTGATATTGACGGTGTGAAATCGGATACAAGTGACATTGTACATGGTGTTCCTCAGGGGTCCATTCTTGGACCCATAATGTTTTTACTGTATTTCAATGACTTTGAAGATCACGTTAAAAATTCTCGGGTAATTTATTTATTTATTTATAACAAATATTTAGACAGGATATACATATATACAAATATATGTGTGTGTTTCTATTGAACTCTATGTAGCATAGAAGAGTGCTCAATATTCTTTTAAAAAGATTAGAGCGATATTATTGAAGAAATGACGTGGATGAAAAAAGGCGGAGAGCTGTTTGATGTGACCATGGGAGCTTATGACGGCGCCGAAGTTTGCGAGCTAATTGGTATTTTCATGCTTCAAAAAATGAGCAACACCTACGACAAAAGAAATATAGGTTTGTATAGAGATGATGGGCTAGCGGTTTTCAAAAACATCAGCGGTCCAGAATCAGAAAGGATTAAGAAAAACCTACAGAAAATTTTCAAAGACAACGGATTGGAAATCACCATTGAATGTAACAAAAAGATCGTCGACTACCTAGACGTAACATTCAACCTAAATGACGGGACATTCAAACCGTACCACAAACCAGACGATGTTATCCAGTACATCAACGTGCAATCTAATCACCCGCCAAATATAATCAAACAGATTCCCAACACGATAGAAAAACGTCTATCTGACCACTCTTCCAACGAAGCTGTTTTCAAAGAGGCAGCACCTGTATATGAAAAAGCTCTAAAGGACTCTGGATACGACAAGAAACTATCATACAATCCTAGCAATGAACAACCCAATGACAACAATAGAAGAAAAAGGAACATCATTTGGTTTAATCCACCATTCAACAAAAACGTAGAAACAAAAGTAGGAAAACGTTTCCTTCAATTGGTCGATACGCACTTTCCAGAAAAACACAAGTTACATAAGATATTTAACAGAAACACCGTCAAAGTAAGCTACAGCTGCACAAAGAATATGAAGGCAGTTATAAATAGCCA
>JAUBWS010079210.1:1202-12794 GCA_032270445.1 Darlingtonia californica
AGAACGGCAGTGATAGTTATGATAAATGTAGATAATGTAAACAAAGGGACAATACAAACATCAACCGAAGAACGGATAAGCTCCAAATCCCATGAGGTTTTCCGTTCTATATCTTTCAGACTGGTGAAGAGGTTTGGCAAAGGATGATGAAAGAACTAGAACCAATCAAAGGTGCACTGCACCTTTACCACGATCGTTTGTTAAGTGTCTTTGATGCTATCCTTGGATTTTCCTTGGCAATGGATAAGATTCTGACAAAACATCCAGATTTTTTGGATCAACATAAAGTCGGGTATAATCTTATCAACAGGACCAGGTTGCAAATTATAAGGGACGAGATGGTTCATCAAACCTTCGAAGGAGCTTCGGTAGGTAGAACAATTACGTCCTTAACGCCTCTTTCTCGCCGTTTGATACTATATAATGGAACCATGAAATTTTTCCTGTATACGATCCAAAGTATCTTTGATAGTCGAAAGTTGGTGAATATGGACCATACAGCAGTGCCTCTCCCTCAAATTTGTTCCTTGGAATTTGTGTTCATAATGAACAGCAGTTAACACAGAGAAAACTAACACATGATAGAAAGAGGGAAGTCCTTGCTATCGCAGGTCAAAGCCGATGGCAGCATTTCGTTTCATAATGTAATTTTTTAAAGTAGATTATCTGTTTAAGGTCCTAATGGGCACTTATTACCACAGCTCGATTATCTGCTTAAACTGCGGTAACAATGTTTCAGTAGACCTTACCTGATATTAATTCGACCTTATTTTGATCAAATCAAGCTACGGCAACTGACTATCAAACGGAATGATAGAAAAAGCAGAAAATGGTTGTAATACGTCTTGGAGTTGGTTGTCAAGAAAATAAAGTTAGTCTCGAAACAAGGCTGTACATGTTCCAAATTCACTGCCAGGCTGTTTTCAAAAATGGGAAAAACTGCATCTTGAAAAATTCCGTTTATTGAAAGTTTCAATGACTTTTCCTTGGCTAAAGATGCTCTGAAATAGACATGAGTATACCAATCGACAGACAATTTTTAGTAGATGCCAAAACCGTTGCTAGAAAAGTTTTCTTTGGATCTTTTTGGAGTTATAGCTGTTTGAAGTTGTTTCGGTATTTTGGCCGTAAAATGTTGACCGTAAAATACATTATTGTGTAAACATGATCAAACTAATTTTGGGAAAGGTTTGTAGACTTATTTTGTATTTTGATATTGTGCAGGGGACGTTTAAGTTGAAGAAAGAAGGCGAAGTTATGTACAGAGATGGTGATATTGACTTAAACAAGATACAATTTGAAAGTAAGTTGAATTATTTTTAGCCTTGGTCAAGTGGTTTAAAGCCGTAAATAAATAAACACAAGTCCCAAGTTCGACTCCCTTATTGCGAAGATCTTCTACAGGTATTCGGAAAAAACAGAGCGATAAATATTACACAAAAACATACAGTACAACCCCGTTAAGTCGGACTCTCAAGGGACCGAAAAAATCGGTCTGACTTAACGGGAGTCTGACTTATCCGAACTTCATCTTAAGTCAGACTCTGTTCATTTAGTCTGACTCATCGGGAATATTCAAAAAATATGACAAAGGAAATAGAACACAATATATATTAACATATTAAACCCTTTTTTCAGTCAACAATTTAAATCAGTTATTTTCTTTTGTCGTTTTAGTTTTAAATTTTCCTTCTCAACCATCAAAGACACTTTTGTAGCTAGTTTGTCGATTTCCCCACTTGTAACGTTCGAAATTCAAAAAAGTCCGACTTAAACGGTGTTTTGTAGCTGAAGTGACCAAAGAAAACAGTCCGACTTAACGAGAAGTCCGACTTAAACGGTGTCCGACTTAACGGGGTTGTACTGTATCTGGAAACTCACAAAGACGTTTAAAAAACATAATTTCTTAATGACATGAAAACGTAAAAAAACGTAAAAAAGTAAAACTTTTGTAGAAGAGAGTTTCAAATCATTAGTAATTCTCTCAGAAGCAAAAGCACTTGACTTTATAGATTAAGAGAGATTTTATCGTTTACGAAGAGCGTTCGGTTTTATTCCTGTATAATGAAATTTGCTGACCACTGTCATTACTGAATGGTAACCTGAGGTGTTTTTTTTGAAGAAGGCATGACTCTCATTCATAACAGTTCATGAAGAAATAAAGAGGCTATTGTGGGTTTAATAACCTGTACCAGATACGCCAATATTGTGATCGATAAAAATAAATTTTCCTGCCGCACGTTGACTGGAAGTACTTCTTCCAGAAGAGGTCTGGTACAGGCTAGGGTTTAAATGCTCAAGTCACAACATTTCCAACTTGAGGTTTCAATAGACAGTTTATGCATTTGGGTTACTGATGAACCATTAGAAATAAAAAGGGTTAAAAGTACCTTAAGGGAAGACTTTTTGGCGAATGAGCCAATTCACCAATTTTGGCGTAATTTGGCGGAATTCATTTTGGCGAATCCAGAAAAAAAATTAATTTGGCGGGAATTAATTTTGGCGAGTCGGAATAAATCATTTGTTAAAAAAATCTTCTTTGCAGAACGTCTGATCGATGTATTAGGCTGAAATTGTTAGATTAGCCACATTAATATTGGCGAATGTCAAAAAAATGAATTTTGGCGGAAATTAATTTTGGCGAATTTTTCCTCGATTCGCCAAATTTAATCCCCGCCTCAATTCAAAACTTCTTCCCTTAAGGTAGTTTGTGAATGCTCAAGAAAAGGGACTGACACTGCTCTTATCTGCGACGGATTTCTTATTAACGCATCGCAAATTAGTGTTATTTTTACGTCATCCACAAAGCAGATTTCTACAAATTCTTGAAAATTATGGCGCCAAAAAGTAATATTTTTGTTAACTTCTTAGTTATCTTTTGGTGCAACTTTTATCTGAGGATAAAAGGAACCTCTTTCTGACTCTTTGAAAAAAAGACCGATGGAGCTAAGGTGGAGCTAAGTGACTAATATTTGAGTTTAGCCAGGATTCCTGGTTGATCTGAGGAAAGCCTATTTTGGGAGTTTTGAATATTTGGGAAATCTAAAAAAACTTTCTCGGGATACCAAGCGAGTAAACAGTAAACCTTAGGCTAACTTTTCACTACATAATTCTCGAAAATTATTTCGAATTGTGTAACGATTTGCTAGACAGTCACTACCGGGTGTTCCGAAAAAATGTAGCCTTATGTAAGAAATGCCAGGAGAATTCTTCAAAAGCACCGCAAATTAAAACAAAATAAATACTAGATGATTTCTTTACAGTTGCTAATGAAGTTTTACGAAAGGCTACATTTTTTGGACACCCGGTAGAAGGGTTAATTGTTATTTACATTCGGACTAATAGATTACAATCTCTTTGAATCGTTACTTACATTCCTTTGTTATTTTTATTGCAGGAAACGATTCAAAAGACAGCACTATTGTTCCTGTGGCAAAAATTCAAAGTGATAATAAAATTATTTATAACAAGTCAAACATGAGTAAGTAAATACTATCTGTCTCCAGGTGCGGAGGAATTTGAATTCTCTTTCAAATTTAAAAACTCTTTTGTATTAGCTTAGATTTTTAAGTTGTAGGATATTAAAAAGGATCACGGATGGTTGGTTTTTTATAGGGGCACAAATTTTTTTAAGACACACTGTATCGTATTTCATTTTGGAAAACGTTTTGTGAAATGGGAAAAACTTTACGCTGACAGGGAAAATTTTACCGAGTGAAGTTTATGGCATAAGATATAATTTATATCTTTCACTTATATGTGAAAGTTTGCCAAGAGAGACGAATAAAATGTACCCGCGGCTAAAAATTTCCTTGAAGAAAATTCTAAACTATAAAGGTTTCTAGTAGCAGGAGGGATCATTGCGAAAATTTGACAAGCGAGGTGAACGTTTTGAGATGGGATATTATTTTGATCCTTTTTTTCCTCAATTTAGATTACCCGATACCACGTGACCGACCACTTGAAATAACTGAGATTGTACAATTTCCGAAAGCTTTAGTGATTTTCTTTTGGTCGATGTCCGGTCTTGGTATCCTCATTGTTCTAATACTGCTCGCTATCAATATCATATTCCGGCATATGACGTAAGTATACCCTATTCGTCTGAAAACTGTCCGAAATCTACACCTTCTATTTAATTGCTATATGGTGTGAATTTCTCACTATCAATATTTCTTTTCGACTTATGACTTATATATACCGTATTCCGTCTGAGATGTGGTATTTGAGGGGTGAAGCAAAAAAATTATTGTAGAGTCTGGAAAAAACATGAATAAAGTCAGGAAATCCCAAAAAGTCAAAAAATCACACAAGTAGAATAAAAAAGTTCGCAAGGAAACTACAAAAAAATAATTTTTGTTGTATTGATGACGCCGGTATAGGTAAGCAGAAACCTTGTCTTGGATTCTGTAATTTTATGAAAATTATGTTTGCTTAACGTTTTATTTGAATTTAATGTTTGAGTATTTAACTACTTTTCTACAGATACATCAAACTATCATCTCCAAATATCAACAGTTTAACTTGTGTTGGTAGTGTTTTACTGTATGCTGCAGTCATATGCTATGGCTTTGATTCAAGATATATCGAAAGGGCTTCTATAGCGTTAACATGTAATGTAAGTCCGGATATACTAATGTCTTTACCTTCAGGACAAATAATTTTCTGGGAAGAAACATTCTGAAGTGAATTGATTGAATGATATAGGATCAACAATGTATTTTATTATTTTATGACAATATATTTCGGATTAGTATCCATCTTCAGGTCTAAAAACAAAAAGGTTTTAATTTTTTACTTTTTGTTAGAAGTAAGTAAGTTTTTTTTGTTTTTTTTTAAGTTAAAGTAAGTTTTTGTTTTTGTTTTTTTTTACTTTTTGTTTCCTATCATTCAATCTTCAGGACAAAGTTTATTGGGAACAAAAAATTATTTGTCATAAATACAGTATACTCTCCATAAGTGAGACACTCAAGGGATGAATAAATAATGTATCACCTTGCAAATGTCTCAGCTATCCGAAGTCTTTTGTATGAGTTAAGGTTTGAGGGGACCGAAACTAGCAGTCTCACTTAGCGAATGTTACTATATAGTGATTGGTATGAAGTTCCAGTTATCCAGGGTCTTACTTATTAAGATTATACATACTGTATTTGTAAATTTTAGGTTAAAAATATTGTAAATTGATACGATAAGCTACCTGATGTCCTGATGTGTGCTACAATTGCTAAAATTTCGCTTTTGATAGCCCATTTGAATTTGCGTCATTTTAAAATTTAGGGCAAGAATCGCAATTCATAATGTCGCAAAATTTTCAGGCGGAGACATTTTTTCTCGCATATTAAAGTCTCTTTTTTTATTATAATTTTTCATCACTTTTAGGTAATAACGTTTTTACTCTCGATGGGTTTTACTTTAACTTTTGGATCATTATTCAGTAAAACATGGCGTATCTATAGAATTTTCACAAGATCAGAAGCTGCTAGATATGTTGTAAGTATCACTGTTATAATTTGTGGAGAGTGTGAAGAATTCACGTACCTACCAAAACGTTACAATATTTCCAAATTGAAACTTAACTTTGTGTAAACCTTTTACATATGTTCTGATTTTACTCAGGAAATCTTCAGTTATACTAGTGAAAGTATTTTTTATCCATAAAACTTCTGCTAAAATTTCCATATATAAGTATTAGGCATTTTGACAAGAATCAGGTATCACTATGTTCACTGCTAATACACAGTAGAACTCGTGTAATTGGGACAAATTAAGCAAAATATACAATTTTTTTGTTCCTTTAGAGTATGAAGCTATGCCTAAACATCCAATAATTCATAAAATCATGTATTTATTTTGAAGAAATTGTTAGGTCCCAAAAGGATCCTGATTGCCTGAGTTTCAGTTGTAAAATCTGAACTAAGTGATATGAAGTATAGAAATTTAAGGTCGAAAGTTCAATAGCATCTAACCAATTTTTACTGTAGAACAACTACGGGACGAATCTCTCGAAAATGCCAAATGTAACTTATAAACTTTGTTGAAATTTTGGCTCTTTTTTCGTTACAGGTTATCAAGGACGTTCATTTGTTTACAGTTGTATTTTTGATGCTTGTCGTTGATGCAGTGATTTGTTTTTCTTGGATTTTCATCTCCCCTTTTGAAGTTGAAGATCAAATCATTAATGAAACGGTAAGCCGACTTTTCATCAAAGGCTCTTGAAACAAGATCCTATCACCCACAGGCACTTAGCATGTAATACCGACACAACTGCAAGAGCGTACCTACCACAATTTGACAGAACTGCCAAACTGTGGTCTGACTTGTGAAAAGTGAAGGTCACGACCTCTGGATAATCTAGACCACTGATTTACCAACGAATCTCACCTCAGTCTACAATTAGGGAGATCTGTCATGATGCATCGTTAGCACTATGTTAGGACGTCGCACCATAGTCATTATAAAATTCCCCGGTCTAGAAGGCTTTTGTTTCAATCTATTGTCAATTTTATTATAAGCTTGAGGTCTAAAAGTTGGTTTTTTATGCTCGCTTTTTGATCACATGTGTTAAAAATTGACAAATCGCAAAGGGATATGTTGATAACGTGATCAAAATGTGAGCATAAAAAACAATTTAAAGAAAAATTTGACAATAAAGCTCGAACAATAGGCTTCCAGACCGGGGAATTATATAATGACTATGGTCGCACTCAAAGCCTATAAAAAGAGCTAGAAGACGATGCTTTTTAAATAGCATAAGAATGGATTTAAAGAAGACTATAATACAAGATTTCTGCTTATGCTTTATGTCGATAATTCAACTGCAACTCGTGGTCTTGAATCGCCACTGATTGCAGCAAGTCTTTCAAAGTGTTTTGCTATACGTATAAAAAATCATATTTAATTTTCATTATAGATCAATACGGCAACCGACACAATCAAAAGGGAAAATGTGCAACGGTGCGTTTGCCAATATCAAACACACTTCTTTTTTGCTATAGCTACTTATAAAGGATTGTTGATGGTGTTTGGCTTGTTTGTTGCTTACGAGACGAGGAAGATCAAAGTGGAAGCAATCAACGATTCAAGTCACATAGGTTGGTATTCACCTTGTCACTCTCACAGCGTGCAAAACGTCCCGTATATTACCGTATATAGACTAATTTCTTTCATGAAAGAAATTAGTCTATATACGGTAATATGCGGGACCGTATTCGGTAGAATGTAACGCTGTGTCTGTTATTATAAGTACATTTATGGGTCATAATCATCAACAAGGAAGAGCCGAAAATACTGATGTCTAGTTCGGAGCCTAGCAATTATATATTGAAGTTGTAAAGGGCGTCTTGCCGAAGATGAAAATAAGGTCCCGACTAGAAAACACTTGTCTTGAACAAGTGCAAAGGACGTATTTTGAAATGCTCTGAAGTTGTCTCACGTTTAATATTTACCGTTTACCTTTCTTGAGACATTTTACTTTTCCATACAAACGTGAAGTTGTCGCAGCGTTAATTAGACGTTAAAAAGCATTGTTGAAAAAACACTTTCAATTAGTTGAAACAGATTTTCATTTTATCTTATATTTAGCTACACTTATTTATCTAGAATATTTAGCTCTTTTTGAGTTACTATTAGTGAGGTACCTATCTTCTTAGGAACACTTAAAAAAAACCTTATATAATTAAAACTGAATAGCAAATCTCGCTAGCGAAAGCGCCGTGACTGCGCTGAATTTGAACCTTTGAGTTTTAAGTTCCAATTTTTTGCCATTTGGCCAAGTATCTTTGTTACAAAAACATTAAAATAACGATAATTTACTCATTTTCCAGGCATGGCTGTGTATAATGTGGTGGTATTTTCAGCCCTTGGAGCAATCGTTGTGTTCAGTTTATATGATACACATCGCTATAAAGAAGGATATATTGTTTACGGATTGTGCATTCTTCAAATAACAACTGTTACCATCTGCCTTGTATTCGTTCCTAAGGTAAGTTAGTATTTTTCTTTTCATGGCTTTTTATCGAATTTGCTGTAGCAATAAGTGACCGATGGTATACAGCTTTATTGGCCATCGGTTTAAACATCAGTCCAATTTCTTCTAAAATATTACCGACCGTAGTGTTTGAAAGCCTGTACCTCTGGTTTCGCAAGCTACACACTTGTCCGGTGCAGCCGTGAAAGCGGAAAAATTATTCTAAAGTCCGGAAAAATCGGATATCAGTTCCGCACAAGAATAGTAAGAAATGAAAAACTATTTTTGTCCTCCAATATTCATACGTACACTATTGCTGCACCATCTTTTAACATGGCAATTTTAGTAGCAAAAATATTAAACTTTTTAATTAGTTTTCTTTAAACACCTGAACGTTTACCTAATGTTCAGATTTTTTTCGATGTTACCTCGCACGCACGGGCGACTAAAAATAGTTTATCGCCATCGTGTTTACAGCGGAGCGTACGCTAAGGCGTAACAACCATATGAATATCAGGAAATAGAACACTTGAAAATCGACCGAAACAATCTGACTGTAGCTTTTATGAGGGTATAAGTGACTTTTGATATCAAATCGACTCATTCTTCCCAGTGTGCAGAAATTTGGGTTAGACAAAATAACAAATTTCATGTTTTGAATTTAGATTTACATGTTGTTGAATGACTATGACGATCCAAACTTTAAGAACGGTCGACCTGTTTTGAATCCTGCTTACCAAACAGACAGTTACAGCGAAGGACGGTGGAGCAATTCTCACAGTAACAGTCACTATACTACCAATAGTACATCCCATCTCAAATAAGGAATTATGAGCAAACAGATAAACGACGAAACTGATGAAAAGAAGGTGGACCATTGCTCATAGCCATGTTACCATCAATGGATCAAAGCCATCATCTTTAAGGAATTCTTAACAAAAAGAAAATTATGAAAATAAAAGGAGGTGGTAGAATGTCCATGGTCGCATTATACAAAAAGTTCGAATCACCAGCTAAAAGGAGTCTTTACTAAATATAAAATCATCGAAATGAAAGAAGCAGATCGACTTTCACGTAGTCACTATACAACCAATAATTCAAGCTATCATGGTGGACCGATTCTAATGGTTACATACTATTCAATAGATTAATTTATTTTCCACAATAAAAACACTAAATGTGTAGACAAATGGAGAAACTTTGTTACATTCACTTTGTAAAAGCATGCAAAACGTAATATTTTGAATAATGAAACGAATACCGCATAGTCCAACGCTGAAGACACATCACTTGTCAGTCTAATGAACTAGAACCACAACTTACTGTGATCAGAGAAGAACAGATAAAAGCGAATAGCTATAAGATGGTGTGAAAAACTGTCCCAATGTACCATATCACCACAAAGCAACCACTACAACCAAATACTCGCCAACTTAAAACCCTTAAATGCAGAAGTGTAATTCTAATGGATTTTATTGTTTTCTAAAAGGTCGATCGTGTTGGATGTGTCAGCTGATGGTGCCAGAGAATTTCAGTCAGTCATTGATGCAAAAATTATTCAAACAAAAGTATTTATGAAATATTTATTTATGAGGCTGTAAAGGAGTAGATAATACACAATATACTTCAAACCATTGCCATACCAATAACGTTGGTTGGTTGACAGAATGAACACCGACATCAAATATGTAAATACAGATGTCCGAAATACGTTCATATTATAAGCATCAATGGAAGAAGATGAATAATAATATAAACGGATAAAAATGAAAGCATTTGAACCCGGACAAAACAATGTCGGACAAAAGTGACGAATATTTTCGGAGGTGACGAAAATTTTGTCCGACGAAAACGTTGATGAAACCAATTTTTTATTTTTAAAAAATTGAACTTTCGTCGCTTTTGTCCGACGATAATTTTCCAACATTTTTTGTCTATACGTTAGTGATTTCTTCTTTTCACCACAACCTTTTAGCCTAGTTCTCACACTATTTATTTATTCTCACACTATTTGATTTCGTAAACGTAATGTTGAGATTTATGCTGACATTTTCAAATCATTGGGGTTTTCAAAATTCTTCTTAAATGGAGCGTTTTTCCATGCCGAAACATTCTGCAGGTGCATTGGAAGCATTTTTCAAGTGATTCAGCCAAAAACGCTGAGGGACCTTCAATGATGTCCAAAATAATTGAAATACACATCACAATAAAAAAGTACTGTGGCGACTTCTGGCGTCAACGGAATGGCCCTGATTTTGCTATATTGTATGCTAGCTTTTCAACAGGAAGTAATAGCATATACTCTCGGGTGCTAAATGAACGGGGGGGGGGGGGGGGGGGGTTAAAAACATAAAGAAATAGAAAGGGAGGTTAAAACGCCAATCAAAGCAAATATGGTTATACAGAGAATTAAGATTAAGTTAATCACCAGTTTTAATGCATAATGCACAATGAAAGCTTTCTTTTTTGAACTCAAGAAGAAAATGTTTGCAAAGTGAGCGAAGAAATATTCCAAAATTGATAAAGAGGGTGGGGGGTCCCAATAAGGTCCGGGGGTGGGGAGGGGGGGGAGATCGAAATTAATAAACGGGGGGTGGGGGGGGGGGCGTTTATTTGGCACCTAGTAGTGAAGATAATAATTCATTAATATTAGGTGATCTTTTTGTAAAGTCTACCCTAGACAACATTCGAGTTTATTTAGCTCTACATTGGGTTTACCAGCACAGGTCTTAACTGAGTAACTTGGACTACTTCACAGTGATTGGTGATAATATAATGCGAAGCGAAAAACAATAGATCTCAATTGTTATTAACACGCTGTTTGGTTTATAATGTACAGCAAAACAATGTGATTTTATTGTGTAATGTTTACTTATGTTGATAATTGCCACTGCGAATGTGCACCATCCTCATTCCCAACATACTCGGAATCTGAAGAAGTACCGGTAGACCCAGTGTAGAGCCAAAAGAACTCGGAGCTGATTTACTGGGTAGACCACTCGTTTTATGAACGCAAAAATTATTCCCTACTGCATTTGATCAAATTTTTATATTTTCTCTTGTATATTGTATATAGTTATTTTTAGTGGTACAAAAATATATATACTTTTGATTACTTGTATTTGAATTTAATGGCATGAAAATTTGACCTTTATTTGTGCGGGGATTTCGTCGGCATCTGCAGTGAGTGCTTAAAGAGCTAGTAGACTATGTCCCTCTCTGTGGTAACATAAAGTGTAATGCCACTTAGTTAATGAAACTGTTAAAGTATTTAAATACTTAAAGACAATTAAACAATATTGCACATCTCTTGGACTTCGTTATCATTTAATACTTCACCAAAACGAAACAGGGTATTCCAAACCCTTCATATATAGTCCAATTCGAAGAAGCTGTAAACTGTGCTGGCGTAACATGGCTTTCGTCCGGGAACGGGCATGCTATGAAGGAAGGAAAAAAATAACTTTTATTCCTGTTCTTTCGATTTACGCAGTGTTTATATTTAATGTTGCTTACTTTTAACTTGAATTAACTTGTCTAGAAGGTCAGAACTCATTTTGAAAATCGAACTTTTAAATTGTTATTATAAATGTGAATTTAACTAAATGAAATCTCGAAGAGAGGGG
>JAUBWS010079221.1:0-12792 GCA_032270445.1 Darlingtonia californica
TTTGAAGGACAATACTGTATGTTCCTATGCCTGCAGGATGAAGCCGAGAAACGAAAGCGAAAGAGACGACCTCCACAGAAACTGTTTGACCGAGACGCTATCAGGTATTACATCCATGTCGCTTTATTCAATAGATTAAAAAGCTAAGTAAATTTGTGAGCAAAAAGGATGGCTAGTCCAGTCACTTACATTAATCGTATTGTTTTTTTTGATGACCATGTATAATGAAAAAGTAATTACCCAGTGAGGACTCCAGTTCAAAGATTTTCTCTTTTCATCATTATGTCGACGTTGTAATAATAATACGAATTCCATAAAATCCTTGAATTTATGTCTGAAATCTTGAATGTGTGATAAAAGTTGAAGATTTCATAGAGTCTCAAGGCTTAAAGGCCTCCGTGCTTCCAATATTAAAACTTTAGTTACTTTTCACAACTGAAAAAGAACGCTGTTACATTGAATTGGAAATATCGCAAAAATGTGGTGTTTCAAGCCTATACACGCTTTTTGTATAAGAACAAACTATATAAGAACGTCAGGCTTCAAATGGCAAAAAATTTAGAACCTGTTAAGAACACTTGAAGGCTTCAAAAGGCTATTTTCTTGAGAAAATTTTTAAATTCAATGATTTTAACCTGGCTTTTGCTATAAGTAAGAACAATTTAAGAACATTTTTTAGCTTAAAGTCCGAAAATTTAAGAACGTTCGAAGGCTTACTCGATGTTTGATGTTCTTTTAAAAATGTGTACTGTCTTTACTTTCATAACATAGGGGTATTGGAGGTGATCTATCAATGGACGGTGATTTCTATATTTTTGAATATAATCGGTATCGGCAAGGTTTCCTCTACAAAAACATGGTTATGTCTGCCATCTTAGCTGAAGGCGTCAAGCCAACATTAGGAGAATTGGAGAAGTTTGAAACATCAATTGATGATGCGGAATTAGAACGTAAGTATGGATCCAATTAGCCCGAGTTTTATTTCTAAAGTTTGTAAACTTTATAAGTGAAACGAGGGCCTATTATCCCAAAAAAAGATAGTGGGCTATTTCAAATTCTATTATTTGTAATAGCTCGCTATTACAAAATAACCTCCGCTGTTTTACGGTAAAGTTCAGCTTGTTTGTGATTAGTTAAACGATTAGTTAAGTAATTTCTTTCTAGAAGCTTTAAGGTTGGTTAATTGTGGATCCGTGGTCGAATGGTGTAAGGCTCTGAGCATAGATTCCAGAAGTCCGGAGGTCAGCACCGGCACAAAGCTTTCGGTGGTGGAAAATACCTTACCGTTAATTCCACAAGGTTTCCTGTAGTTATTTCCAGTAAGGTAGCAGTTCATAAAACTGAAGAGCCCAGTGTGGGTAAATAATTGTAAATGAAATGAATTGATTAATTAATATGGAAATAATTATTCTACCTGGCAGACCTGTTCCGAGCTTTTTGGCCGGTACTGCTAAGGGATTGTTTCCAAATTTCGTGAAGATTTTTAGACGATTTTCTTCGTCTTTTTGAAAAATTAAGTGACAAATTTTAATCGTCTTTTGGAACGATTTTTGAAAAGACTTCTTTGAGAAACACTAGTTTTTAGAACGGTTTTGGTACAATTTTTTGTAAAGACGATTTTCAAAGGACGATTTTTATAGACAATTTTATAAAAACCATTTCGGAATTTATAACGAACGTAAAATGCAATTTAGAAAAGACGATTTTAGACGAAATTTGGAGACGATCAGAGTATGCAATAATAGAAAATGAGAAACTACAAGTTCGAATGATACTCTTGCGTATAAAGTTTGCAAGAAAAATATGGGATGATAAAATAATATCTGCAATCTGTATTTATATTTTCGAAACAGAAACGACAGTGCCCTGAACATAAAATCAACCGTGACTTTAATTTCCTTGGCGTTTCCACAGCAAGTTGCAGTTCATTGTTCATTTTATTTACTTATCTTTCTTGAATTTTTTCGTAGTTGGTCGCGAGAAAAGAAAAGAAGAAGCTGAACATTCGTTCTCTCCAGGTGATATGGTTCGCGTGAGCGAAGGAGAGTTGATAAATTTGAAAGGAAAAGTTCTCTCTATTGATGGCAATACTGTACTTATCATGCCGAAACACGAAGATCTCAAGGTTAGTAGGACGAGACCACGCAGTTAAGGCGCTGGACGTGAAACGAGCAGTTTGAATTCTTCGCGGGATATTCGGTAGTGAAGTTTTTCAAATCACTGTTACGTCTGTATGGTGGCCTGAGGTGTTTCCAGAAACCTCATTGATAACAGTTCATGAGGAACTGAAGAGGCCATCCTGGATGAATATCAAATAATTCATTACGAAAAATCTCCGGAAAAAGGCAGTCACTTTCACTGCCCTTTGTTACCGGAAACATTTTGCCCACAGGTCCTTTTTGATGACTAATTTCAGCTAAAATTACAGAGGTTAAAGAGGCTTATTTTACTAATACAAGTAGAAAGTTAAAAGGGAAATCTATTATATTAGCCACTCATATTCGTTCGAATTTCATTATTATATCGACTTCCACTTTTTGTATATTTGTTTGCTTATTTGTTAAAATGTTACCCTGTCAAGTTAAAACACTGTGCAGAGACAAACTGTTAACGCGAGAACTATAAACACTACTTGGTATCGTGCTTTCACATTACACTCTCCACCTGACAGATGTCCATTATATTACAACCATAAAACGTTTTAATGTTACTTTATAGGATCCACTGGAATTCCCAGCTTACGAATTGGAGAAATACTTCAAAGTGGGTGACCACGTGAAAGCAATCAAAGGAAAATATGAAGGGGACACAGGCTTGATTGTGAGGGTAGAGGACAATGTCATCGTTCTCTTTTCAGATCTGACCTTCCATGAGCTGAAAGTGAAGCCAGACGATTTGCAATTGTGTAGCGAGATGAGTACCGGTGTTGATTCCCTTGGTCAGCACCAATGGGGAGATTTGGTGTCTCTTGAGTGAGTATTGTACATAGCTTATGACTTTTTTCAGGGCTTTTTTGGAAAAAGATGCAGCGCGTGCCAGAAACAGAAATTTTTCCAAAAACCTATTTTCTAATTAAGATTAAGATGACTATCCTCCGGACCAATTTTTAAACCAGAACCTTGAAGTTCCACCTATCCCGATAAATCTCATACATACATGGATCGAACTATATTTCAGCGTTAATTTCTGACAAAACTCTGAATTCTACATTTTGAGAAGCAGAATTTTTCGGAAGCTTTTTTTTCTCTCAGTATGAAATCAATCACTGTTAATTTTATGAGTTGTTGGTATCGATGTTGGATCCTTGAGGTAACATTAAGATCATAGGTTTGGCTTTTTTGTAAGGCTTTGACTTTGGAAGAAATAGCCGCAACAACCTGGGATTTGCTCTGTGCTTGCCCAATTTTTTGAAGTGGTGTTTATGTAATTTTGTCTAATTTCTTACCATAGTCCACAAACCGTGGGTGTGATCGTACGCTTGGAAAGAGAAACGTTTTCTGTACTCAATCAACATGGAAAGGTTTGCGGTGACTTTGTCTTTTATTACTTTCGGCTAGAAATATTTTTCCCACTGCTATTCAATATTGATTTTTTTTCCTCGATCAAGTCTATGAATATATTGATAGTGGTCAGCCACATTTAGCTAAAAAGCATTTTTCCAGGAAAGTAAGAATCTCATTGATACCAGTTCCGCAGAACAATATCCTTGCTGGCAAATATGAATTGAATACGTTTTTTACTATTTTTTCCACAATGTTGTTTCTAGATTGTTCAAGTGAAACCGCAAGCTGTAAATAAAAGAAGAGGCAAGAATGCTGTCGCCCTAGATTCCGAGCAGGTTAGTTATAAAAATTCAATGTCTCCACGTTTAGTTTCATCGCATCTCGTAACTGCGATCTTTCTTCTCATCTTAATTTCAATTACTCAATTTTACCTTTTCTTTGTTTTCAGAACCAAATTCAAGTTCGAGATATCGTTAAAGTGATTGATGGCCAATTCGAGGTATTATTCAGTCAAAAGGCTTATTTCATTAGGCATTTTCCTTTTGTATGGTTGTTTACGGATCGGTAAACTTCAGAAACTAAAATGCTAGGCGCTCTCCCAATGTTGGTTGATTGTAAAGGGCTTGTCAAAAACGTCGGGACAAAAATCACTCATTTCGGTCAACCCCATTATACCCTTTTCAGTTGTTTCAGGAAGCCATGTTAAGAATTCTGATAGAGAATTGTAACTATACGTACATTAGTTATCGTGCGACAGAGAGTAAAATATGAGATACATTTTTCGAGTTCTGAAATTCTTCGGTCATATTTTTCGAGCCTTTAGGCGAGAAAACATCAGAAGGACCTCAAAATAAAAAATATCTATATTGCACGAGCTAAAGCGATATAACTATTTTGTCGTCGACTCAAGAGAGGAAATGAAGCTCTTTGATATGCAATGTTGCTTGCAACGTCACATGCATAATCTTTCAAAAAGAAGCTAACATACATTTCATATTTTACACGTAAGATATGAGATATGCAATATATGTGCTTCTTCTTAGCTAATATTAATGCAGATATTTTTGACGTCGACGAAAATAAAACCCAATGGCTCTCTGCGGGTGTTTCCAGGAAGGCAAGTTTATTATTGATGACAGTTCTGTAGAATTAAATAGAAAAAGCAATCCCGGGCAAATACGTAAATTCTAATTCCACTGTTTGAATCATCAATTGGGCTTTTCCAGAAAAAAACTGTATACCCTATGTTTAGAATATTGGACGTCCAGGGGATCTCACTGTCACAAATTGTGGACGTCCATGGGGTGATGCTTTGCTGAAAAGCGGATTTCCAGGACGTCTCACCTGTAAAAATTGACAAAAAGTGGATGTCCAAGGGGTCTCAATGCGAAAATAGGACAAATCCTGGGGGTTGAGGTACTAATATTGGACATCCAGGGTGTCTTGATATTTTTTGTGTAAGTCAATATCCCTAACATAGGGTGGACAGATTTTTCTAGAAAAGCCCATTGATTGTTGTGTTTTTTTCTTAAAAACAGGGAAAGCAAGGTGAAATCAAACACTTGTATCGAGGCCATGCATTCATGCAATGCAAGACGGTTCTTGAAAATGGTGGTATATTCGTTGTGCGAAGTAAATCACTCGTACTTGCTGGTGGTGGAAAGGTATGAAGCTAATTGTTTTTCAGACATGTTCTTATATTTTTCGACCATAAATTCTGGGACTTGTCGAAAATCGAAGCTAATTCAGTAATGTGCAGGCTTCGCATTTACACTCATAGTCGCTAGGTTAGTTTTAACTTGTCACCACTCTTAATTCGTTTCGTTATTAAGGAATACTTTAAATAAACTATGTATTTTAACATCGAAACTAAACGTAATTGAAAATCGGAACTGACTGACTGACGCATAGTTAAAAAGGTTACTGGCCCGTGTTCAATTCCATTGAGTCATACCAAAGACTTAAAATAGTACATGATGCCTCCTTACTAAGCACTCGACATAATATGTGTGGATCAAGGGTAAGGAGTGGTGCCAACGGCTAATCTAGAACCAGAGGGCAGCGCCCGGAAATATAATAAGGAATAAGGGCACTTACAGTTTCACGAGGGCACCATCAATACTTGATACCCATGCTAAATAACTGTTTTTGGAGTTATTAAACCAAAACAAATTTCTAAAAAAAAATTCACAAGAGGGGCGACCTGACGCTGATTTCTTCTGGAATAGTCCCTGGGTGCACTTCCCTACACTCCGTTGTAGTAGCGCTAGCTAGCAACGAAGAAGCCTTTGGTTCGACCTCGTCTTTGGTCGGCAAACATATTTGCTTAAATTTACACATTATGTATGGATATTTTTCTCATTTTGAAAGGCTATATCGAATGTAATGCCAGGAATTGGCGGTACTGGTTACATGTCACCAAGAATATCAAGTCCTGCTCGTGATGGACCAGGTAAATCAAATTTATACAGCATTCATTCACTCTTTTCTCACACCTTTTGTCTTTTTTAAACCCATGTCAACATGTGCTGCCCTTGACGGACCAGGTACTGAAGATCATCAGTTATTAGCATTCGAAGTTGACAAAAAGTGACCAAAGTGACTGAAACGAAAGGAAAATATTATGACTTCAGTAAAGAATTTGACTATAGTCACTTAAAAGTCATCTATACAGTTGTTTGAAAGATTTCAAATAATATATATATATATATGACTTTCTTCAGCCTTTTCCAGTTTCAGGTTTCTTGCTCCATTCAAATCCTTGTTATGACTTCCTTTAAATTGGCCGCAGTATCTGAAGGAGCCGCTAAAAATCGTTACAGACATTTAATTCTACCCAGTGGGCAAAATCGTGAAAAACCCATGCGGAGGAGTGTTTTCTTTTTAAACAGCACGTAGGATTGCGTGCCGGTTATAAAAGAAAAACACTCCTCCACATAGGGTTTTTACTAATTTTTCCTACTGGGTAGAAGGTCACATAAACACGAACTAAATTTGTTAAGATTCTGAGAAGAATGACATGAAAATTCCGACAAGGTACTTGAATTTTCCAAGAAAGAAAAAAGTTTGAACAGAATACATTTACGAACTTTAATGCCAATAAAGTATTTAAGCCATTTTAGTGACTTTCTAGGTTATACTTGCTGGTTGAAAGTAACTCCCGAATTATTTTTTTAATATTCAACCGTTTTTCACAATATAGGTGGTGGTGGGGGTGGAGGGACGCCATCGAGAAGTCCTGGAGGAATTCGTGGTGGAGGGCGTGGTGGTGGTGGTGGTAGAGCACGTGGTCGAGATACATCAATCATTGGACAGACCGTGAGGATTGCTCAGGGACCATTCAAAGGTATCTATAGATTTACCACATGACAAAATGTAGAAGAAGAAATTTAACCCTTTACTTCATTTTGACTCCATATGGAGTCATAAAAAAATTCTGAAAAATTGTGATAATTTGAAAACGGAAAAAGATTTCTTGATGAAATTTTCGCAAAATATTCTTTGGACTTTCTGGCGTTATTTAACCCATTAACACAAACAATTTTTGAAATATTTCAAAATTTCGAAGAAAAAAGATTTCTTGCATTTTTGAAATCTACTCATTGAGAGCGTCATTTTGGTATGTAAATAAAACATAGGCTAGGGGTAGCGAGGTGATTTCATAATTTATGAAGTAAAGGGTTAAAAATGGTAGTGAAATTTTGCCAATCATTGTTATTGGTGCCATAAAAGGCTATTGTCCTCTGAGATGTTTGCAGGAAGGCAGGATCCTCATTACTTTGCCGAGATGAATTCTATCACTTCCGGCTTTGTTTCTAAGCAACTGGCTAATTATTCAAATAATATAAAGAACAAATTATTGGAATACTACATTTTGTAGGTCGGTGTCCGGCCAGAATAAGTCTCGAAACGAGATAGGAAATCCAAAAAAACCCAGTGTGCAAAATCGTGAGAAAACACTCCTCCGCATAGGGTTTTTAATAATTTTGCCTGCTGGGAATAATCTCGGGAAAGGAGTATAATAGGTTTGGTGTAGAATTGAATCATATAATCATCATCCTAATTTTCCGTATAGGTTATATCGGTATTATCAAAGATGCGACTGAAAGTTTGGCCCGTGTTGAGCTTCACACAAATTGCAAAACTATTTCTGTGGACCGTAGCCGTTTGGCGCTTGTCTCGTAAGTTACTCTTTCATTGTATTTTTTTCGTTTTGCTTAATACAGTATAATTGAAATCGACAATAGAATTTTCCCGAGTTCGATAAATTGTCGAAATCCTAAACCATTCATATTTTTAAATTTCTTTTCGTATACCGAGGTTGCAAATGTTTTAGCAACTAAAATCTTGAAAATTTTATCATTTTACCATTACTAGAACATAAGTTGTATATTCCACTCTCAAGCCTCGTCATGAAAACGCGTCTTTTTTCGCCTTAGACAGTATCTAATCAGCAAAAGGATCATACACTTTAGTTTAGCATTAAAATATTCGTGAATTTTGCGATTTGAAATTTAAGATGATATCTTCATTTTATTGCGCAATCGAACTCGGGAAACGTCAATACTCTTGTAAAGGGCATGCATGGTCATTTTTCGTTGATCTCCGAAATTCCGCCAAATTATCATGAATTTTTTTAATGATAATTTCAACTTTCAGCAATATCTTGCTCATTGTGTTTAACTTTGAATTTCGATCCTAAAATTGGGTATTTCCCGGTAATCTAAGAGACTTAAAATTACAAAGAACTTAACTGATTTTATATCAAATGTACAGTAAACTGACGTTTCCTTTTCTTTCCTTTACAAAAGTTCTTCTGAGTTGCCATACAACACTTCAAACACTTTTCGCCGAAAAATTTATTTCGTTATACTTAACGTCAGATACTTTGCGGAAGTTTTTGTCCTAAAAAGTATTTGATTTTTTTAACGTGGAAAATGTAGTGATTACAGAGGTGAGTTTACCTACCCTTTTTCATTTCATTTTTGTAGTGGCCAAAACAAAGGTGGAGGTGTCACCGTATATGGACATACTCCAATGTACAGTTCCGGTCAAACTCCAATGTACGGGAACCAGACTCCGATGTACGGAAATCAAACACCGATGTACGGATCAAGAACGCCTATGTATGGAAATCAAACACCAATGCACGATGGTATGTAAAAATAATTTCCGAAATATGATTATTTAGCCGTTCAAGTGCCGGATGTCCACTAAATTGGATATGATACTATATGATATACTTTAGGGAATTTGACCCCTGTTAGCGATTAGAGTATCTCGAAATTGTGAAGGCCTGGATGTATCGCGCAAGTTTAAAGTTTTGTTTGAAATTTATGGTCAATTTTCCCTGGTTTTGTAGCTCCTTACAACTTTCCTGAAATTCCATTGCGATGAGTAGGTTTTCTCATCTTGAGAATTTGGCTCCGTTTATTTTTTTCCATTTGAAGCATCACTAAAGAATTCAATGGTAATGTTTTTTCCATTCTAATACATGATAGATCTAGAGTTTAGCAATATTATTATAGGTATTTCAATATTTTTCTGATCTGTGTCAACGTATCAATATATTTTAAGCTGCTATTAGTCCCAACCCCGCCTCTGATTCCCACTCTTCGTACGCTTGTTCCTTCTGCTTACTACGTTAACAATAAAGTGTAATCAGAATTAAATGTTGATTTTTTTCATTCTTACCGTGCAGGTAGCCGAACACCAAATTACGGATCACGTACACCTTCCCAAGATCCATCGCGAACACCATCTCATGATCCTTCGCGAACACCATCCCACGACCCTTCGCGAACACCATCACATGTGGGTCATGGTGGAGCATGGGATCCCACACAACCAAATACACCAGCCCGACCAAGTGATGAATTTGAAAATTATTTTGATGCAGGCCCTTCACCGGTAAGTCTAGAGTTTCTCGTGATGTTGTTATTTCTTTCTGCAAGAGAAACTTAAATATGAAAAGGTCTGCAACGAGTGTGTAAAACAACGCTTTCATCCCGACCTGCCAGCATAAAAATACTAATTTTTAACACGAGATGTAAAGTTCTTCTTTTAAAGCGAGATATGTACGTACTAACAGATTGATATGCAAAGCGTGGGAAGTCCCTTTACATATATTTTTACCTCCAACTGAGTAGACGAAATGTTTTTGAAAAATATAGTAATTTTCTGGAAATGTTCTTGAATTGTTCTAGAGTATTTGTCGTATTGCAAGATAATCACTATAATATGGTGATTAAGAACTGTTTTAATGACAACTCATTGTTTCTTGGTAGGGTTTTGGAACTACACCAAGTCCTGCGACACCATCTCATGGTTACAATGCACCGTATACTCCTGGTACACCAATGTCCAATGTCTTTGGTGGTGATTCTGGCTACTCACCAATGCATACACCATCACCAATGCATGGGAATCCACTGACACCAGGGGCGGGACTTGGTCCTTTGTCACCTGCTTATACACCCCAAACGCCCATGGGACAGTTTGAAGAAGGTAATTCAGTATTTTTGATTGGTATACTCAGTACTCAAACTTAGAGAAATTTAACGATAGTTAAAACTTTCAAAAGACGGAAAATTTCAAGATGAAATTGTCGTGATTTTTGAGAACAGCCTGACAGTTAACCCTTAGACCGCGGATAACGTATATATATATACGTCTATATTTGACTAAAATACTTCTATGCCTTTGAAGGCCTATAGCTTCTAAATGTTTGAAAATTATCCTGATTAATCTTGCCTTTTCTGAAAGCCTGCAAAATTAGATTTCTTTCCATACCAAAGTTAATTAGTTTCTCTCCATCCAGTGTTCTAAAATTTAAGTTCAAAAATTGAGAAATATTGAAAAATCCCGGGAAATTTTGATCATTTAAAAAAAGTTGAATGTGTTCTAAGGGTTAATGTGTTTAAAAAAAAAGAAACGTACTACCGTTTTGGAAGTTGATGACTGAATCTTGTTTTTATTCATCGGTATGGTATCATCACGGTATTTTTCTCTATGAGAACTAAGCGAGGTAATGCTGCAAAAAAAATCTGGAGCTGATAGTTTTTAGGAAATTCCACAGCTTCTTCTTTTCGAGCATTATCAGAAAATATTCATCCGCTACACTTTTGCAGGGTATTGATAATATTATTACAGTTTTATTTTTATTTTTTTTTCGTCGTTCTGGCGATCGTGGACTACCCCACTGTATACGTGATTTTTAATTACTTTTTTCAATCGAAATCTTGTTCCTTCTTAGATTTGCAAATTCATTTTTTTCGTTGCTTTTTCTAGATCAAGAAGCTGGGCAATCCCTGACAACAGATATTGAAGTGAAAATTGCAAATGACTATCATGTATGTAACGTATTCGTCAATATTCTTCCGTTAGTACTCGACTTCAAGTAGAAATACCCTATCCGGGAAAAGAAAATCGGGTGAAAATTAAAATTTAATCGGGGAAAAATTTGGTCACTTTGATAAAAATTGTCACTTTTTCCAGACTAAATTTCCAAATAAAAATATTGACATGAACGCCTAATAACAGATTTCTAATCAAATTTTTTATCATCTACGCTTTTTGTGATAAAAAAAACAACAGCAATGCGTTTTAAATCTTCTTCGCGATGTTTTTTCATGTAAATAGTAGTAGTTTGAACGTCATAGATGCGGTAAAGTTCAGTGAAAGGAAACATGTAAAAAAGTTTTGTAATTGAATTCGGTTATGAAAAACTTGGGGGAAATTACTAGTTGGGGAAATTAAAATCGTGGGAAATTTAAGTCGTCGAAAGTGTTAGTCAATTTTACAATGGTTATTCTCCCCGATAAGGTAAACCAATATTATCACCATTATCAATTACATCTATGATACCAAAAGAGCCATTTTCGCAGTCGCAGTTATTTTTCTTTGTTACTTTACTAAAAAGCCTGTTTTTACCGTTAAAGTAAAAATGGATATGATTGCTTTTTTATCATAGGATCAAAGATATGCCAATAAAGTGGGTGCGATTCGATCAATGGAAGATGATTCGGTTACCGTAAATATGTACGATGGAAGTGACGTCACATTACCGTCATCATCAGTTGAAATGGTCACCCCTGTCAAAAATGACAAGGTATGCTTGAAGTAGTTGTTCGTTGTAAATGATGCTATCTAGGTCGGGTAGCTCAGGTGATGAAGTTCTCACGTTACAATCAAAAGGCTCCCTGTTCGACCCCGATCTCGGCCCACTAATTGCACCCTGAACAGCTTCAAGTCATCTGAATTCTAATCTAATCGGACTGTTATAGCGCATATGTAGTTTTGATCGATTAGAATCACGCGTGTCATTCGTCAAGTGGAAAAAAGGCTTCATCTCTTTTACTGCAAATGACGGCTTATGTGATTTAAAAATTACTGCCGGCCTAGACCCAATGGATCAATGTCCAAAGATTGATAGAGAAGTGCTGAAATATTAAGGAATTGACAAACTAGTGGTTATGTAGGCGATTTATTTAGCGCTTTAAATGCCATTGACCACTTCCGAATCAATATGTGACGGTCTATGGGAAAAGGGGACATAAATCCAACCATAATTTACTTGTTTACCTCTCAAAATCATGAAAAAACGTCTTCGGAGGAGGTCATTTCTATTTGAGCGACACGTTGAGTGTCGCTTAAATAGAAATGCACTCCTCACTGTTTTTAGTGATTTTGCCAGCGGGTGCAGTATGATCGCGGTAAAAATAACCGAGCCCCGTTTTCCCATACACCGTCACATATTAACATTCCAATGCAGGCGTGTATGGTTACATATGACGCAAAACTGAATTTTTCGTCATTTTTGTCCGGCGAAAAAATTAGTCCGACGAAATATTTGTCCAACATTTTTTCCCAATACGGTAATCCCTTTTCCTCTTTTTTTTCTATTAGATCAAATTCCTTGGTGGGACAAGGGTTGGTGAGGTTGGAACGTTGGTTAGCATTGATGGTCCTGATGGTGTGATCCGTGTTGAAGATGAAAGTATTGATATGTTACAGTTGTCCATGCTTGCTAAGTTCATCCCTCCTAAATGAAACTAGTGAGCATATTTGAATTCGAAAAACGCTGACTGGTATTACAATGAAGGTTACAAAGTGCAGACTCGATCGATGTCTCCTTTGATGAGATTTTTTTTATTGAAAACTAAACAAAAAATGAAATGAAAAAATGGAAATGGTAGCTAGCGTAGTAAATAGCAAAATGGATTTCGACAGACGCTTTGGAAAAACTTGCTGAATCGTTGCATTTAATCTTGATTCTAGCAGAGATAAA
>JAUBWS010079254.1:0-12787 GCA_032270445.1 Darlingtonia californica
CAGACCAGAAAATGTTGTTTGTTGTGGTATGTCAAAGTCGCATCGTGAAAGTTCAAGACGCCCCCTTTTACGGTATGTCATATGTAAATTACTAAGATCATCATAAATTTCTACTTTTGAGTCGGCTTGAAACTTTTGATCAAAATGAAAAATTATATACTGATTGGATAGTGTACACAGACCTTAATTTGAACGATAGAACACTCAAATGTATGTTTTGAACATTGATGTTCAAACAAAGAAAAACAATGTAGTATGTGGATGATTCTTGTTATTGTTTATGTCACGACTGAGAAATATCAAAATTTCCTCATGAAAAATAGTTTTTCTCCCTATGCTTCTTTTTCTCTATTTTCCCTAATTACAAGGTAGACTTATTGACAGAGCCAACGTCACGCATTTGAAAGTGAAGGGGCCAAAGATTTTTTTTTTAATTTTGAGAATTGGAAGCTCTAAAACGGTCTTAGGAGCTCCTTTTAAGGCTTCAAAAATAAACGAATAGTAATAATTTTCACTGTTTTGATAGTGCAGAAAGGAATATAAACAATGAAAAGCAAAAAATCAACCTTAGTTAGTAAAAAAAATGGAGGGGCATGTGCCCTTCACTTTGTTTGCTCAAATGTAATCATATATATATACAGGTTACAGGTTCTAAAAAGGAGTTCTGGAAAATTAAGGAATAATGACTAATTTCCAAGGAAATTCAATTTTCTGTTAATTATTCTTAAAACACTGTATTTTATATATTTTCAAGCCAACAATTCTAATGATATTACAAATACTCAGAATTCAGGTCAGCACTCAGCAATTGCCAACCTAATTGCCAACCAGGTTTTGGTACAAACAGCAAGAAATTGCTGACTAAAAGTAGCTTTTTATACAGCAATTAAAATTGCCATTATAAATTTATCAATAGTCCCAACAATTTGATGACACAATTTCGAATCTAATGCTATCTAGATAACTGAGAACTAAGTTTTTAATAAAGTCATCTAGGCTTTTTCTATTGTAATTTATTACTTATATATATATAAAGAGATTTAGAGGCAAGTTTTACACTTTGAAAGAAAATTGGGGTTGACAAATGGTATGTCTGCTTTTTCAATACAGATTTTGTAATTTGCCGATCTAAATAACCTTTTAAGGATGGCACTGTCGACCTCATATCAATTATAGGTCGTCAACATTTTGCTGACTTTCAACCGGATTATTGGCACTTTATTGTTGAACAGGAAATTTCTGAATTCTGAGGGCTGCATTACACATAGGAAATTCTTAAATCAACTCACACCCTCACTTTGGGAGTACTAAGCACATGTGGAGCAACTTAAATTTGATATTAATTTTTGCTTTTTTTTCAAGCAAATTTTAATGCTGCAAACCACACTTAAAATCTCTTATGAAATGTTTCTTTAAAATTTACATTATATTCATTGCAAATTGGACATTTAATTGTTTGTATATATAAAACTTAATTTCTATGCCTGATTTCTTCATAGATATTTTTTTTTGTTTCAAGTAGATTGATCTTCAAATCATCATAATGAAAATAATTTGTTTTGTTTCAATCTTTGTTCTGGTGAATGGATTCCCTTTATCAACAAACCATGGATTTTCCATGCCAAACAGCAATGATGATTATGACAATGAATATAATGGTGACAGTGATGAAAAAAGTTCACTAAGCTATGTTAAATTGGGTAGTGGAGTGAACATTGCTTGGCAAATAGAGGATACTTATTTATTAGTATCGTTGAAACTATCTAATATTAATAACTGGATGGTGCTTGGTTTCCATGATGTTGACAATAAAGAAATCAATGAATTGAAACAGGCAATGTTTTTTAGAGTGCGGCGTGATAAATTATCTGTAAAGGTAAGCCACTGGTAGTGAATTCTTCCTAGTAATACCTGATCATTAACTTTCACAAATTTTGCAAATTTTGCCCTCACTTGCAAAAATTATTGCTCGTGAAATTTTTTCAACACACCAATTTTTGAAAATTTATGCTCATGGAATTTTTGAAGTACTAATTTCAGTCATTGAAATGCAGACAAAAATGCGGCTACAATTTTTTGCAACCTAGTTGTTTGTGTCAAGTAGCCTCTGAGACTTTGAGAGAATTTTTATTATCAATTTGATTAAAATAAACGTATTTGTTGTGATTTTTATTGTATATCTGATAATATACAAGTATGTTTTCGCAATGTGAGTTTTAAGCTATCTAAAGTGGAGTATGTATCCAAAAAATCATGGCTTATGCTGACAGTATTTATATAGGTACAAAAAGAAAATTTGCTTTACAAAAATATTTTGTAAATTCAATAAAAGGTTTTTTGCCAAGACAAATAGGGAACAACCCTAGATGATGAGTGCCAGGTGAATTTCGATGACTGTTCTTTGCAAAAATTAATTTTATAATGGTGTGATGATGATACAATTACATCCTTAATCACAAGAATTTACTTTTCTTTTTTATACGTTTGTTGAAAATTTACTTGTCTGTTTAAAAACAGCAACCTGTTCCTGAAAATATTTTTTTGTCTATTAATTTAAGAATATAAATTTTCGCTTTCAACATTTAAGAAATTTAAATATGGAACTTTTTTCGACTCATGAAAACTAAACCCTTGTAGAAATTAATGATGTGGTAGAATTCGGAGAGTAAACAGATTATACATGAAAGATTATGATTTAAATTTTTAGAGTGCTGATTGGACTACAGAACAAGGTTTTGTTGCATCTGAACAAGCTATATGGCGAAAAGCAAGAGAGTCAGAAACAGAATCTGCATTTACTGTTATTGCTACTCGACGTTTATTAGGATTAGATGTAAGTGATGCACCTTTTTCTTGTCTATTTAGATATTCCAATTTTACCATCAAATAAAAGTTGAGGGTTTATCTGGGTTCAAAAAATTGTCCAGGAGACAATCTCATTAACTGTTTGAAAACTTACATAGTTTTTCTTTGACAAATTGTATAGTTTGTCCTCTGTAAAGAGATTTCCAGAAATCTTTCTTTGGTCAGGGTGTAGAAATGTTATCTAGAGACCATAAACTAAGGTTGTGATGACTTCCAATGTGTTTCTTTCTGGGGGAATATTACGCTTGGGGGTAGATATGTTTCTTGGTCAGAATTTTCAGGTATCATACCGTTTACCTTTACAAAACTATTATTATTTATTAAAATAGCCTATAACTTTTAAACTGAACTTTAAATAAATCTCATTTTATTGTTTTTTTTTCAGTTGAAGTCTCCATTAAGAATGGTTTATAGTTATGGTAAAGAAACAAAGTTTCAAGACATCAATGTTTCTTTTAAGAATTCAATCAAATATAAGGATGTTATTCTTAGCAAACCTGGTGAATTTCTAGAAAGGAACCAAACAGTCGATCAAGAAGGTCCTGACTCTAGTTTGACAGTTGATCCAAATACGCAGTCAACTAAATCAAGTATGATGATCCTAGTTTCAACAGTTCAACCAACAGTGAATATTGGTAAAAAGGCAACAATTGTCAAAACACAAGATTCAACATCAGTTAAAACTAAAGCAGGTATCTTTGCATTATAGACGTCCTTTTTATGTTTTTTTTCATTATTGAAAAAAGGTAAAATCAATTGTTGGAACATTAAGTTAAAGAGAAATTATCTTCTAAAATGACAGGTATTGACAGATTTTATAAGGAAGTGTACGTTGACGTTTTGATTAGTCAATTTCATGTTCATCTAAAATCCAAATTCGAATTTGATTTGTAAGTTAAGTAAGTGCAGAGAAACCATTGTTTCCACATATATACATGATAAAGAAAATCTGTTCGTTCTGCATGTTTATAACTGAAAAAGGAAGTGACGTGGACTTTCACGAACATAAAAAAAGGAAATTCAATGTTTGTGCACGAACAAGTAGGATTTTTTTGTCATACATTATTGAGAAAATTCTGTTATTGTAAATCACGTACACATGTATCCATTATAAGAAGTGTGACAGTAAATGAACATCATTATGATGTGCTTTTGATTTCGATGCTAATTTCATAAAAGAGATCTGGTAGATAAACAGTCAATGGTTACAGATTATTCTTTAACAAATTGGATTTCTTTTGTACACGCTTTTGGAACTTATTTAATTGGATAACGTGCACAGTTCTTCACCGTATTTTTTTTAACATCGAAAAATGAATTACGAATAAAAGCCTTTAATAGAAGTTATTAGAAATGGATTTTTCAAACTTTCAAACTCCAATTTAAAACAAACGAAACAAGAAAAGTTAACAAAAAACTGGTTTGCCCCTCTGATAAACTCTTGTGAAAAGGCTATGTTTATCTTGGAATTTTAAATTTTAAATCTGAAGCACTTCGATGTGTATTAAGTAACAGAAATAACGAAGAGCCATTTTTTTGCAATTATTCACTTCCATCAAACCTTGAATGAAACAAATTTATTATTTTTAGTTACAACTCCAGCCATTCACACTGATGCGAAAACATCTACAAAAATATCACCAACCCACCAAATAAAACCAAAAATTTCATCACAAACAGCTGTTCTAAAATCTACAGGCAAACCATGCCCAATAACGTGTAACTGTACGAAGAACTTCACTCAACCACAACGAGGTTTAGTTTCTATTTGTGTTTTGTATTTTGATTTAGACACTCCACTTAGCAAAAATAATACAAGAGAAAAGATTGTGACTATAAATACTCGCGAAATTTTTTTGAACGATTTTCGTGAATTGACATGTCAAAAAGTTTACGCAGCATTACGCGGATTAACTTTAAAGAAACTATAATTGTAAAAAAATTCGCTGCATGAATTTTACGATATTCATATTTTTGTCAAACAGACATTGCAAGGTAATGCGAATAGAAGTAAAACAAAATGCAAGAATTTATTCTACATGTTATCACTTAACGATGTCAGTTAGGTCAATTACTTTAAAAAGGAAAGACATTTTCAAAAATAAACCAAGGAAAAGGGAAAGAACTAACTTAATTTATTTTCACCATTGCCTTTTCGAAAAATTTCGCGCATTGTTTTCTCCGATTTAAGCAGTTGTATTTAAAAATTGTTATGATTGTTATGAATGCTTATGATAACTTGCTCAGTTCCTCAGGTCTAACAAAGACCAAAAGTAAACGTGTATTTTTTGGCTTTTCCTCTGTAAAATGGAAGCTTTTCTTAATTGCCAGATGAAGAGTTTTTTTGCTTCATATATGCTTTATTAGACAATAAACTGACTTTTTAATAAAATTTTATCTTCAAGTTGATCAGCAGTAAGCTTTACAATATGACCAGTGACAGTTTTGTCTGTCAAAATGTTTTAAGGATATACGAGATAAGTTGTTGTTGTGATTTTGAGCGGTACGATATTCAAAAAGATTGATGATGAGGATAAAATAAATTAACTCTAAAAATTATTTTTATAAACCCCGCGGGAAAAATTAGTAAAAGCCCTATGTGAAAGAGTGTTTTTCTTCTGCGTGCCGTCTAAACAGAAAAATTCCTCCACATGGGTATTTTCATAATGCTGGCCTCAAAACGAAACTTTATTTGATCACTGTTAGATTCCCATTGGTATGACGTCATACGAGCGAAAGAGAACTCAACATATTTTGCTATCATCGGAGCTTCAGCACTTTTGACTGGAATAATTGTTCTATGTGTTGCATGTTGCTGTGCACGAAATACTGAAAGACCTCCTCGTAGTCGGAAACATAAAGTGGCTTTCTACAAAGTGTAAGTAATTTGTTGTATTTCTTCGGTATTGTCTGTATGTAAGCTTAACATGGTCTTATCGAAATATAGTATTTTCTATGAAATACGGGAAATACTACTATTTTCGTACTCGTAATCTAAGTTTTATTTCATCTAAATTAATACTCACTTGTTAAGAAGATCAGTTTGTTTATCCAATAAAGTGTTTTGGGGGACTGAGAAAATCCATTATGACGTAAAACATCTGTGTAGATCCTTTTAAGTTCGTTTTACCTTCCTTAGTTAATTGTTAGAAATACTGTTTATATAGGCATAACAGATGTTAAGTTTTTACTTTTAGTTCTTTTTCTATTTGAATAATTCGTACACATATGTGACTGATGGTTTTCGGCTACCGTAATTTTGTGAATGATTTTGAAACTGAGTCTGTGTGCCCGGTAGTCATTGAAAGCGGAAACCGGGAACCCTATCATCGGAAAAAAAAGCCGTCACTTCGCGGTAAATACGTCAAGATTTTTTCAAATAGAAAAATATTTTCTTCACTTTTAGCTGAAAGTGGTATGGCCCTGAAACTTTGCACACTCTTAGTCCGTAATAAAAGAAAGCCAAATGTAACATAATACCTGTGATGACGTCATCAGATTTTTGCTGATTTTTTGCCCAAAATTACAAAAAAGTCAATAACTTTTGATTGGAAAGTGTTTTTTCAATTCTGTTTGAAGTTTCTGAAAGCCAATATAATTCTCATTAACATATTTTGCGGTTTTCAAGCAACTCCGAAGATTTCATAAAAATTTTAAAAATTTAGATGCCATGGTAACCATTTCAACACATAAGCTTTTGTTGTTAAAAAGTTATTCAGGAAAAACAGGAGCTGGATAGGGTTAAAACTAAATCTAAAAAGTGATGCTAGTTTTTGTTTTTGTATTTTTGACCAAAGTTTCTCAAAATAATGACAGCCAGAGATTTCGTTGCTAAATGAAATATGCTGACATACATACGATGTAAATGTCTTTTTTGTTACCATAGTGATGATTTTGATTCAGCCGAAGATGAAGAAATAGACTTAATCAACAGTGATAAAGAACAAATGTAATCGTCATGACAACACAGTAACTTATGTCACGTGTCTATACTGTGATGGTTGAGAGGTACATCGGTTTTTTTCTCGCGAAAACAGAAATTTTTTATCAACTTATGTCAATGAAATTATAGTGGTAGCACATGTAATGTGACGGGCTCGATGACCACTGCATGAGCTAAGGTTTGTTTTATACCTCAGTATTAACGTTGCGTCAAATAATTCTGCAAGCTTGCGCTTACGTAAAAGAAGTTGCAGTGCAAATAACGTAAGTTCTTCATCTTATAAACAGGCTGGTAGAATTACATTTGACGTGACATTAATGCAGTATAGGAGGCCTTATTAGACCTTATTTTTTAAATAATGTACACGTTTTTTTTTTATAACCAACCAGTTCCTTTCTTGATATACACCTTATCGGCCAACACTTTATCGGCTTAAAGACCATTTTTTTAGGAGCAACGAATAAGTTTTGTCCATTTAGTTTAACGTTAAAATTTTCCTATAAAAAGTGAAAGGGAGAAAATTCAGAAAATTCGGCATACTTCAAATTGTTATTCAAATTAGCAATGGACCAAATTTTTATTATCGGCTCAAACTAAGTCGTTGGCCCTAATTTTTGACGGCCTTAGGTTAAAATATAATTAGATGAAAATCAGACACATCGAAAATTACTAAGGAAGACGAAAATTTGGTCTGGTCTGATAAGGTTAATACGTAATATTGGTTTTTTTCTTAACTTTTTTTCTTCATTTGGGCTGTTTATGGATTCACACCACCTATTTTCTTCGCTTCTTGTCTGTAATATGAATTTTTTAGCGTTAGGTAATATAAATTGTGTTTTTCGTTCAGCCATCGAAATTGTGCAATTATGTATTAATTAAGCGAGTTATTGTCACTATAATTCAATGAAAATAAACAACCGATGATCGGTAATTGACCAGTTCTTTGGCTGTACCGGCTGTTTTTGTATATTTACCTGTCAAAAAGTATTTTTCAGTGGATGAAACTAATATTGTTTTAGCACGTGGAATACGTTTTTTAACGGTCAAATTTTCTTATTAGTGTATTAGTTAGTGTATTTTTAGTCGTATTTTAACTATATGAAAAAAATCTCGAATTATAAAAGCTCAACAACTAAGTTTAAGTTATCGGTTGGATTTTATACAAAGATTTCAAGCAAATCAACTTTGACTGCAGAAAAATTTCCCTGTTATTTTGTCAAATTTTGCATTCTTTTCATGGTATGTAATTAAAGGCTGAATCTTCTTTTATGTAAATATCATTCTACTTGTTTTGAATAGATTATTTTCTTCCTATTTTTTAATGAGTATTTTTATAAATAGGTTTAAATTTTCTTGTTTGTGGATTATTTTGCGCGTAAAATTTTTGTTATTTACTTAGAATTCTTGACTATTTTTACGACCTTATTTAATATTTAAGTATTTTATAACACTCTTGCATCGTCTTTTTTTTAAACAAGTTATATGTTGTGTTTGAATAATCGAGTGTAATTTAAATTTCCTCGTGTTCGTTGGCAGTTTTCCACTTGCGAAATTTCCGTACGAAACAATTAACTTATAAATAGATGTCAATGAATAATAAGCGAAAAAGTAAATGTCCAATAAGAGATTGATAAATTGATAACTTCGTACAAAAATTTCGCAAGTGGAAAACTGGCTTGATATTTTTTTTCTCGGGAGTCTCAACATGCGATAGACCAAGGGTGTGTTTACCACTTCTGTGTCGGGAATTTTCAACATTTTGGGAATCTTTAGAGATAGTCTATTTCTTGCCCTGGGACTGCTCCCTGGTGCATGGGTCGCGAAAATTCTAGGTCACTACCCAGGGGTCAAAGACCGTAAGAATTCTATGACAAATATTTGTCATCGGTACTGAAGTGGTTAATACCTTTCAATAGATATTATATAAACCCAACAAAATCAAACAAGTTTTATTTTTTGCCAATAACACAATAAGTAGTTGATCAAGTAATCAACTTATTGTCTGGATTTTGTTAGGTGATACTAGATTTCTAGGCTAGGCCCGTACCACTTAAAAGAATTCTTTAAGAATAACGGAAAATTCTTTTAATTATGCAAATAACCACAGATGTGTTTAATCGACATGTCTTTCGAAATAATTGCGTAGTTGAAATAAAAAATGGGTGTTTAAATCTACTTGAGGTCTTCTTAATTTTGTAATCTCGGATATAAATATTATTTGATATTTTCGAAAATTTATGTTAAGTTTATTATTTAATTTTTTTTTACTGGAACTGATTTAACTGGGTGTTTATTTTTGATAATATTTTTGATAATTTTCTTGTTTATTCTATGTTATTTTGAAATAAAATGAAGTAGGAACACGAAAGCAGCTTTTAATGTATTTTTGCTTGATCAATTTTGTTGGGATCTTTCCTACATATTTACCTACATTTTCTTATTGGATGAAGAGATTGCAGCATCAAAATTTTGCGGTTTTGCGGATGCTGCAAAATATCGTCATCCGCGAAAACAGGCATTAAAAACCATGTAATTTGTCAAGATGATAATTTAACTAATTTTTTTCAAGTCAAATGAGCATTGAAACACCATTTTGTACGAGCTGAGATAATTACGAAATTTAAATGTCATTAACCCTTGGAGCACGAATCACGTATTTTCTTTAAGATATAGGATTTAAATTTAACATGTTTTTCGGTTTTTTTACAAAAAGAAATATTTTTGGTTCAACATTGCCCTAAAAATGATCAAACATTTTTAAAAACGATGACGTCATCAATTATGACGTCATTGTATTTGCTACCATTTTGATGACGGCATTTGAATTACTTTTGTGTCATCTAACTACAGTCCAAATTTGAAGTCGATAGCATTAGTAGTTCAAAAGTTATGGGCATTTGAATTTTGTAATTTTTATAAGAATTTTTTGAAAATTTCACTAAATTTACGAGAAAACGATCGATAACTTTTGAACGAAAAATGATTTTTGTGTTCTGATTTCAGATTCTGAAAGGTTATACGATGGGATTTCACCTATTTTCCAGTTTTTAGCAAAACTTTTATAATTTTTGCCCTAAATTGCCCTCTAAACAGTCAAAAATGCTGTAAAATATGATTACCATTTTGATAAATTTATTTGAAGCAATTTGGCCTTGTCTAACTTCAGTCCAAGTTTGAAGGTGTTATCATTATTAGTTAGATACTTATTGACAATTTAACTTTGCTTTTTTATAAGTCATTTTTCCTACCTCAACTCAAAATGGTTGCCATAGCAACTTCTTTCTAAATAAATCTATGAATATTCACAAAGTTTCAAGTTCATAGCTTTTACAGAAAAAAAGATATTTACAAAAAAACGGGTAACAGGGTTAAACCTATATATTTTCTAAAAAACCATAAAACGAGCGTTCTTTTCATACCAAAGTTAACTAGTTACTCGCTTTCCTTTGTCCAGAGAAATTTTAGGGAAATCTCAAGAAACTTTGACCATGTATTCTAAGGGTTAAACCGCGAAATGTCGCGAAATATAACAGTTATCATGGTCCGCAAAATTGAAATGCCTAAAAGATGCTTCGAAAGTTTAATGCCGATAAATTTTCATGCAATCAAGTATTCCTATATAATTTGTTACTTTCTCAAAATAATCACACACTGAATATAAGGAGAAATTTTGATATAAGTTTAAAAATGAAATATTTTCTACTTCGTTGGTTTCGACAACTCTAACATTCCTTGATGTACAGATTTGATCCATTAAAGGTTTCTCATTTCATGCGTATTGCAAAATCATCTTCGTTGTTTACGAAAAGAACAGATCTCAAAACAGTCTCGCCACGTTAAGAGGATCAGACTCAAAGGGCATAGGAAAGCGTTGGAGGAAAGTTTGCAATACATTACCTTTTTACTATCATAAAAATTAATTTTTGTGTTTTTTTATTGTGACTGAAATAACTTTTCGCATATGTTGTACGGACAACTTTTAAAATACATTTCGGGTTTGAGATTAGGGTTTAAGGTTAAAACTAGACGGAAAAAAAATTTGACATTTTGGACATTGCAAAAAATGCCAATTTAGACCCAAACAAAGAATGCCACATAATTTATTTGCGAATTTTTCAATTCAATTTCAAAGTTTTTTAGATCCATATCTACTTTTTCATTTTGCAAAATTCATTATCTTGGATCAGGTTCCGAGTTAAAAAAAACTTTTCGGGATTGAAATTCGCAAAATGGGACAAAATTTGCTTAATTCTGCAATATTTTATCCGTTATTTTTTTTCGCGAAATTCACATTTTGTAAAATTTTGTACGACTATTCTACGCGAAAAAGAAATTTTGGGAATTTCATGGAAATAGACTTTAAAGGACCATTTAATTTTTGTAATTTCCCAGGATTTATTCTCGTGAGTTTGCCAAAACTGTGAATTTCCCAAAAATTCTTCCCACTCAAGTATTTGAATTCTTAATATGAATATGACGTCATCATGCATCCAGGGAAAATGACTTCATCATGCATATTTTTCGTAAATAAGCCAACTACATCCAGGGACAATTGGAAGAATTTTCATTAGTTTGCTTTGCTTACAAAATCGCTCCATTCGCTGGTGCCTGCATATCGATTAGCCCTGGGCTTGGTATGTATTCTTTTGATGTATCGTTGTAAAGTTTTTGGGCAGTAAATAAAATGCTATACTACTTCTTACTCAAGAGAGAACTTATTGGAAAAATGTTTGATAAAAGGGGGCCCTTATTCGAGAGAGGCGTTAATTCACGAGGGAGCGCTTCTTTGATGTAACTTTATTAATAGGTTTCTTTCAAAAAATGTTACTGTTTCTTTTAGATAACATAAATCATCAGGGTTCAGCATTGGAACGGTGTTTGATTAGTTTATGTTTGAGATTTTTTGCTTTTTTCTTGCCCTTTGGCAGTGTAGAATCTCACAAGCTATTATTATCTTATGTATTAAAAATGATCCCTGAACTAAAAATTTGGAAGGTTGAGAGTCCGAAACCTTATTTCTATTTGCCAACATTTTTGTAGTAATCCGCTAAAAGTTACTTTCAGTTTTCATGTAAATATCCGTAAAATGGCACTTTTGTTGTTAATGCGTCCGAGGCCTCTAGCTGTTTTCACCTGATACGCGTGCCATACACATTTTCTCAGGGCCCCAACTAAAAATGACCTAAGGGCCAGATTTTTTCTGTGATATACATGACATGACTCTTAAATTTCGGGCCATATTTAGCGTAT
This sequence comes from Darlingtonia californica, assembly GCA_032270445.1. Classification (NCBI taxonomy): domain Eukaryota; kingdom Viridiplantae; phylum Streptophyta; class Magnoliopsida; order Ericales; family Sarraceniaceae; genus Darlingtonia; species Darlingtonia californica. The sequence continues at coordinate 12,059 of JAUBWS010079254.1, forward strand.
GTTAGAGTCTGAAAATTCTTATAGAATGTATTCTTATAAAACAGAAAGTGTGTATGTGGTTGATTCTAAATTATTTTGTGTTGATTGATTTTTATCTAGTATTTCTATTCCACGTCAGTTTGAATATAGATAAATAATAGTAATATAGGGTATTCCAAAAACTATGTATGAAGTACGCCATTTGTACGTGTTTTTATAAACATAACGTCTATTAGCACAACGCTAAAATTTGAGCCTAAATTTTTTGGGAATTTACCACCTTAGCCCTTTTTTGGTGTTACTTGTCCTGCGCAGGCGGATTTTTTCACCGTGCTCTCTCTGCATGTGAAGAACGTGCGATTTTTGAGGTTAATTGTCTTTCCAAAGAATCTAAGATGACGTTCTAAATAAGTTTTGTTTACTGGTTATTTTGCTTTGAAAATTTGCTAGAACAATGGGGGCCATAGCGTGAAAATCTAAAGTGGAGGGATATCAAAATATGCATAGAAAAAATTTTGCAATCTACATACATATTGTGAAATGTTGATGTATAGAAACCCTGGTTACCAATTTTTCGACCACATTAGACCTATCTCATGGACTAATTATAGTTCTAAACTTTAAATGTTTTTACCATTTAATATTCATCGAAACAAAATAACGTAACATAACCTTTTACCCATCGTATTGTCATCTTTTAAGATTATCAAGGGGATTTTACATTTTTTGGAATTAGAAAATCGAATGGGG
>JAUBWS010079276.1:0-12785 GCA_032270445.1 Darlingtonia californica
CCCCCCCCCCCCCCCCCCCCCCCCCCCCCCCCCCCCCCCCCCCCCCCCCCCCCCCCCCCCCCCCCCCCCCCGCAAGCATTATAATATTTCAAAGTGCTCATCAAACGACTGTGTTTTTTTGTACTCGTAAAATAAGGTGTATGAAATTTTCTTTATAGTTTTCTTTCTTGTAGTTATGAAAACATTCTGATTTTAATAATACTTTGATCTTGATCAAGCAAACTGAATTTTCTGCTTGTTCTTCTCCCTTCATTTTTTACTTTCTCAAGGATTGCGGGGAAAGTTTTGTTTTGAAAGGGGGGGGGGGGGGTTGAGAAAATTTTTCATATTTAAAGGGGGGAGGGTTCAGGAAAAAATTTGAAAGAGGGGGTTTACATTAAAAGGGGTAGTTGGTATTTTCGAGGGAGGGGGAAAGGTTGACCTCCAAAGAAACTATGTTAGGTTATTATTTCAAAAGGGTTTGTCGTATAGAAGGTTCTTGAAAGTTTCTTAGAATACCTATAACGGGAAAAAATTAGGGAAAAGTGACTGAAATTTTCCCTGATTTTATATGCTATACTAGTATTTCCCTCCTGTTTTTTAAGAACCTACTTAGAATATTCACAACTTCTAAAAAATTTTCTTTTAGTGAATTTTATAGCATCTTTGATGTTCAAACGGCTACCCTTTACATAAAATAAATCGCGAGGAAGATTTTAAGCTCGCCGTTATTCTATTCTGCTACAAAATAACATTTTCCCCGAAAAATTCTAACCTGACGAAACGTTACACTGACGTTTTTTTCTCTACAGGTGGTAGTGTCTTGGAAAGTAGTAGTTGGGGCAGTACAAATGATCTGATAGATGGAAGTGTTTTATACGGAGAAAGTGTCAAAGATTCGACGTCCAAATTTATTCTGCGTTTTGTTGAAAGAGTTTGTATCGAAGCTGGAGTAACTGCTCAACATTTAAGAAGCCTTACTACTAATATACCAAGTAAATATTTATTTGGTTTGTTTTTTTATGTTAAAATTTATTGGTTCTTCGTTGAAACGTTTTATTATTATGATATTTTTTGAGCTTTCCAAATTGTATTTGTGGTTCATTGAGCCCTTGAGAAAAAATGTGCCTTTTTTTCCTCATACCTTTATCGGGGAAAAAATGACCAAATTTTTTGAAAGTGACTAAAATTTTCCCCGACCAAATTTCACCCGATTTTCTTTTTCCCGACTAGTTTTTCCCCGATTTTTTATTATAACCGACTAAGAATTTTCATAATCTTTTAAAATTTTCATTTTGGTGGATTTTACAGTGTTTATGATATTGAAACTAGTACCACTTGCATGAAAAAACATTGCGAGATAGATTTGAGGCACATTTTTGTTATTTCTTACTACAAATTAACATGATAATGAAACATTTTATCGAAAATCTCTTATTTAATCTCTTATGACACTATTTATTTTGAAATTTAGTCTGGGAAAAATGGCTAATTTGAATATTTTGTAAATTTTAACCTGAAGAAATTTTCACCCGATTTTTTTCACCGATAAGGTACTCGTACAAAATGTCCAATTTCACGAAAATCTTTTTATGTAGTGCTTGTTGGAATGCATATCGAATCGTTGGAAGAAGTATACAGGGAAACAAAAGACGCTCCAACTTATAAAGTAATTTATTTTTTATCCTTTACCACTCTTTACATAGGTTATTTCGGAAAACCAGCAAATTCTTTTATTTCAATTTTTAATTATTCTTGTACGAAAACTGAACAAATCTTTTTTTCTTGTTGAAAATCATGTATCGAAAACCCATGTGGAGGACTGTTTGCTGTTTTTGCGCATTCTTGCGTGCCGTTTAAAAAGGAAAACACTCCTCTACATAGGGTTTTAACTAATTTTTCCCACCGGGTACCCCCACGCTGATTGTTACAAAAACATTTCAAATAAGGAATCACAAAACTCGAAAAAGCTTACTTTGCATTGGTTCACCAATTTATTCCCTATTATTTTTAGGCTAAAATCACAAAGCCTTCTCTCCTTCCTGGTGAAAAATTACAATTTGAAGGACTGCGATGTTACCTGATCACTGACGGTAGAGAACTTGGTGTTCGTATATATGAAGATTCCAATGTCAAAAGCTCGCTGAATGACACGTTTGATGCAGACAAGGAGTTGAGTACGAGCGCTGCAAATGGAGGACCTTGCTTGTTACCTGCCGAAGGAGCACTATTCTTAACGAACTATCGCGTTATTTTCAAAGGAACACCACTCGATCAATATGGTACACTTTTTCGTTGTTTTTCTGAAGGCACCTGAAGTGGGACTTTTGTCGGAAAATCTAACCATTCATCTGAAAATATAATTTGCTTTAACCTTGACTGTCTGGAACCAAATCTCATTTTTGAAACAACAATTGGATTTCCATACCTACCATTGTTAGTCTCTAGTATTCCAGAGAAATATTTACATCTCCCTGATTTCCATGGTTTTAAAAAATGAATTCCCCCTTGTCTACCTGGTAGACAAGTACTGAACTTTTTGACTCTACACTCAAGTGTAGAGCTGACAAAAGCTCGGAACTTGTCTACCAGGTACGCTAAATTCCCCATTGTTTTCAGATATCTTTTAAAAAAAAACTTACAGGATCCCTACTAATTAGGCGGCATAAGTAAAATGTTTTATTTACTTAACCACAACATTCCCAGAAATCAGACATCTCTCTCATTTTTCAATATTAGATAGATGTTCGTCAGAGCTCATACGGCACTATTAAAATGTACTAATGCGTGACTAAAATGGAAATATGGTCGGGGTGAATTTTGAAATAACACGCTTTCAATTTTTCATAAGAATTTGATGTACAGTCATATTCTAGCTTTTTTAAATGTTGTTATTGTCGATCATTTTAGCATCAGAAATGGTGGTCACGAGGGCGTTTCCTATTGGTGCGTTAATGAAAGAGAAAAAAGTAAATGAAGAGGTTGCCATTATGCCGAATATAACTTGTGATGGTTTTCTTCAAATACGTTCAAGTACTATGCAGGTAAGGTTTTTGTGAAACTTTATTTTAACATGTTACCATTTCACTTTTATATGAAAATGTAGTACACCTCCGGTAACTCAAACCCACAATAACTCCAACTGTTTTTGTGATTCCCCTTCGTTTAATAATCTCCTTCAAACACGCCTCGACAATTCGAACATTCGCTAATTACCACTGGAGATTCGAACTGTATTCTGAAATTAAAAAAATATTGAAATTGTAGAAAAGGAGACGAAATAAAGAATCTTTTTTCATTTCTTTTCTTTAGTTAATGAAATTGGCATTCGACGAAGAAGTACTTCCGGAAACCATCGAAAATTTTCGGAACACTATGAAGAAATCAAGGTGGCCACCGTCTGTATATAATACGTTCGCTTTCAATTATAAAGCACCTCCTATTTTGCATCGAACCTTATCTCAGCGTCAACAGTCCATAATGAAGACACACAAGGCTCTCAATTCGGTCACCAACCTCAAAAAGAAAGCGTCAACAAGAGGTATAAGACAGCGTACAGCACAAGCTGATGACGCAACGACACGACAATATGAAGCTGTTTCAAAGGAAGGAGGTTTGACCTCAGATGAAGACGACGATAGGCAACAGGTGTTAATTGAGCAAGAGTATAGAGGTGCTGATCGTCTAAAGGAATCACCTATTTGTAAAGATTACGAACGGTTAGGACTTGGTGGAATCACCAAAATCTCTTCGTCTCCTTGGAGATTATCTATGGCTAACTTTCACTACAATGTTTGTCGAAGGTAAATGAACTATTGTTTATCTAGTTTTAGCATGCTAAAATTTAATGATTTCTTATTTCTTTGACTATTTCTTTACTTAACCTTTCAAACGCGGTAAAATAAATGTCGCTTCTTTATTCATATAGTTCTCGATACTTTTTCGTAGAGCGCTTTATAATCTAGAAGAGAGTTTTACTTCAGAACTTAAAGTACAAGCTGAAATAATAGGCAAATGGTGACATTTACGCAAACAGATGATTCTACACCTTTCGATACCGGTGGTGACTGACTTCATATATGAAGGCCATATATTGTACTTTCTGGAAGGTTTCATTCAGCTGATGATTGTCGGCAAAACGGCATGAAACTTTAAATTGTAAAAGGAAAATTGTTGTTTCTTTTCGTCTGGATTAGAATATATCAATGAATTCTTATGATATTCTTGCTTTATAATCTACAAATTTTAGCTACCCTGCCATTGTTGTCATTCCATGTCGTGTGACGGACGATAGCTTAATAAAAGTAGCTAAAAATCATCGATTGAACCAATTCCCCGCAGCAGTGTGGAGGCACCGCCGTACGAAAGGAACTCTTCTCCGGTCAGGTACAATTAACCGATTGACAGCTGTATTGAGAGCAGGACAAGACCATGCTAATCAAAGTGGAAACATCACTGACGATGAACAATTTTTCTCTGAGATCGGTACTTATTGCATTTCTTTTTTTCCTTTTTTTCATCATTGGATTTATGTTTCTTATCTACATTATTGAGACGTCGGATTAGTGGGCTTTCACTTAGTGGGACGGATTTTCTTGGTCTCGTGAACTTCCTAATTTCAGAAAAACAGCTCCACTTTGGTGGAACCCCGGATAAGTGAATCTTTCGCTAGGTTTGGTTTTCTCGGTGAAAACTGAAAACTTCGCTTAAGTAAATTTTGAGTTTGTACTGTCTATTACCGAAAACACACCTGAAGATCTGATTTTCTTACCATAGGGCCGAGATTTGGATTATAAAATTGATTGTGAATTTTAGTAATACTGTATCTATAAAAATCTAGCTTATTATTTTGTATTTACTTAATTTTGATAGTGAACGCTACACACTTGTACCAACATAAAGGACAGACACAAACAGTGAGCAATGGAGCTGCTCTTTCATTAACCGATGATTTTAATGCCATGTTTGACGACTCTGCAGCATTCAAACGAACTGTTGATGAAGCTGCTGAAATCAAAAACTGGGAACCTGCCCACTTGTATATTTTCACTAGAGGATCAAGGGTAAAGTTAATTTGTGTGTCAGAACTATCAATGATTGTTAGGGAGATAAAACATACTTTGTTTTACGTGAACAGAGACTTCTTTTTCAATATTAAGAAGGCTGATAGGATTCATCTTTGAAAGTGAACAAAAATGAACGCTATGTTTATCAAAGTTTTAACGTCTCCATTGACTACATGAAAAACTCGGCAAAACAATTTTTTGGAAAAAACCTTTGGGGATCTTTTGCAATATTTGCTCATCCTTTAATCTCTTTAATTTGAATCGTATATTTCTTACAACAAATTCCCCGTTAGTAAAAGTTTTTTTCGAGTCGGTTTAGGTATAAGTGTATAACCTCTTTTTTGCTCAACCGATTTCTCTTAAAAAAAATCCCGTCTGTTTCCTATTCTGAACTTTGTCTTCAAACAGAGCCTTTCTACATTTATTTGAAATCATTTTCATTTATGGTAATGGAACATTTTATCTGAATTTGTAGGTCACCAAAATGGAATCCTCGCAGAAAGTTGTTGTCGTCAATGTAGAGGTTTGTACATCATTATTATGAAAATATACACTCTTTTTTTATAAGAATTACATAAATCAAGCCTGAACCTTGTGATTCTTAAGATTTCGACCAAATTGAGCTTCAAATATTCTTAAATTATTCTTAATTTTTCCTACATAAATCAGCCCTCAATAATTAACTCGATGATTTTACAAAAAGGCTATTTTTTAGGCAAATTTTTGAATTTGAGCCTGGCATGACTCTTATGATATTCTTAATTTTTTGACGATTTGAGCCTCGTGATTCTTATAAAAAGGATTCTTATAAAAAAAATGTAGTCACTAAACAAATTATGTATGTTTTATAATGCTATAATAGGCATATACAGGGACGGCGCCACGAATTATAACCTTGGGGGCAAAGAACTTAGTTTAGTGACGTAGTAGGACGCACCATGGTTGGGTGTGACGCGCTAGAAAACTTTGGAATTTATACCTTCTAGAATGGCTAAAAAGGCATTTCCCAGACCCAAAAATGGCAGGAATATAACTTCATTGTGCAAAAAATGGCGAAAGAAGAGCCATGCTGCCCCTGGAAGCCTGATGTCCATCGTAAGAGAGTTTTGATATAGATTTAGTATAAATAAATTCTTGTTTTTTTTCAGTTACATGACATTGCACAGGTGAAGACAAGTTTCTCCAAACTTTCTAAAGTGTGCTGTCCTAGCTCTAAAAGTAACGAGAGTAAATTTCTCAGCTCACTTGAAGATTCCAAATGGCTCAATCAGGTATATAGCGTATCATTCTTGATTTAACAGACCCCACTCGATCCGTCAACTTTGCGGTAGTTGGAAAGTCACATTAGTGCAGGATCTGTTGATTCATTACAATATATATATGTAATATATCCTTGATTTGTTTAGTTGCAATCTTTGTAACTAATTCTTTTCAATTGTTGTAGGAAATACAATTTTGACAGGAAAATTCAATTTCGATTATATCTATCAAACTTCTTTTTTACTACAAACATAAGTCGAATAGCCATTAAAATCTTTCTAATATCTGTTGAGTTACGATGCATCTACTTACTTAAAAATATCACATAAAAAACGACTCTCCTTCGTCGATATTATTTGCCCGTGCACACATCCATCGTGTTTTTATAAAAACATCACATCCCGCTCTTAATGGGGTCGATTGGCTATTTTTAGTTTGATACTCTATCATGACATAAACATTTTTTTAGATTTCGTCAGTTTTACAACTTTCTTGTGCAATTGCCAACTTGATCGATATCCAAGGATCATCCTGCTTGGTTGCTCTTGGTGATGGTTCTGAAGTGACGTCACAGGTTTGATTTTGTTTATTTCTCGAGATTTGTTGAGGTTTTTCCTGCTTGAGAGTCGACAGACGACAACATAGAATTACGTCAACGAGTGTACAACGTCTTGTTGAAATTTTAATTGTAATTTATTTATTTTTTGTTTAGATTGTGAGTTTAGTTCAGATTTTATCGGATCCATACTATCGAACAATTGCTGGATTTAAAGTGTTGATAGAGAAAGATTGGTTGGCATTTGGTTATCGCTTCTCGCATCGTGGCAACCATACAATGCCTCAACAACCTGCAATCGCTCCATTCTTTTTTCAATTTTTGGATTGCGTTCATCAGGTAACATAAACATTTAATCAAAAAATCTTTAGGATTAGAATGAAAATTCATATTTACAAAGGGCCTCTTCCATTCGCAGTTGGAAAAACCCCGCGAAATATTAAATTTATTTTCGCGGGTGATCAAGGTTGGTTAATTTTGCGGGAATTGATTTCAAAAAAAGTTTTCTTCCTGTGAAAGTATTTGACAAGGAAGTGTGGGGAGCCTTTTGGAATCAACAGTGGATGGTATCTTCCATACCGAAATCCTTGTTGAAGTGTCGAATTTAAGAACCTCTTAAGTTTTTAAATTCAGCGCCGTAATCACTCGGTCATTGACCAGCTTTTAATTTACTCCAATGCTTAAAATGTAAGTATTTTATCTACCGCCGAAGTAAAACGCCTAACAACGATAATACACCAGTTTGTCAAAAATGATAAATTTTCGTTTTCAGATTGTGGAGCAATATCCTCATGCGTTTGAATTCAACAATTATTTCATCAAGTTGATAGCATACCACCAAACGTCAATGCGTTTTAACACGTTCTTTCTTGATACTGAACATGAGCGTTATCAACACGGCTGGTTTCCAGATTCCGAATTAAACAACCCATCAAGCACAGCTAAATCTGAGCACAGCAATTCGTTGAAAATGAAATCCAATATTGGTCGGAATAAGAAAGAAGCGAATTTACGAGCAGAGCAGCTTGCACAACAACAAAAAGAACAGAAGAAGAAAAAATCCAGTAGTGTCTCCCTTTGGGATTACCTAGAATTGCAATCTCAAAAATATACTATTTTCCAAGGTTTCACATATCATCCTAACCTACACAGGGTATATAAATTTTTGTTGTTGTTTTTATTAGTGAAGTACGTTCCTTTTTTTAAAGGCTGCGATATTTGTCAAACATTTAGTAAGAAAAAAATAAAATTTTAGTCTAAACGTACTTTTGTTTTACTTCCTAGTACGTTTGTAGGTAAAACAAACTATGGACATTTAACTTAATTGCTAATTCCTTTACATCTTTTAGGGAGTGCTACAGCCATTCTGTAATATATCCAACTTGAACATATGGGACTATCTGACAGCAGAAAATCTTTACACTGGTCCAACATATGATGTTGAAATGATTGGTGATTTCGAAATGGCCAGCCCTAGTAATGAAGTGTCAACAGCAAATCCAGACGTTGATCGTGAAGATTCCCAAAGATGTTTAACTGGCTGTTACGGTATTTTCTTCTAATTTTCACAACATAACTGTCTCTTAGCTAGAGCGCTCGCTTGCAAATCGCAAATTTTTGGATTGACTTATCCTTCATCTCAACGCTTGAATAGCATAGATTGTATAATTTTGTGTAATGTGGTAAATTTTAAGAACTGATAGTAGGTGTTGTGTTCCATCTATCTCTTTATTTCAACTCCCGCTTATAGAAAGGATGATAGATCGCACTCTCTCTCTTTAGCGGGTGCTACCGATGCCAGACAGTATGATGACTTACTTACTGTTTACCCAACTTATGTATTTGGTATTAGTTCTTTCTAAGTGCTGTGTTTAAGCAGTAGATAAACGAAGTTGCTTCAACGTTAGGCACGCATGACGTAAATACAGATTAGTGTACGATTTTCTTGAATAAACAGGAATCTTTTGTGTTTTCATAGGAAGTACTCAGGAATTCCCAAGGGACGAAGTGACATATTTGTTGTCAGAACTTGGTCGTCTTAAAGAAGAGATGGATGAATCAAACCAACAGTGGACAGACACTTGGTCATCTTTAGATGTGAGACGAGTATTGAAGTATCAAGTCAAATCGGTATGTCATTTTGATAGTTTCCATGCAAATTTCTAATCATTACAGAGGCTGTAATATTTATTGTTTTTAAATTTCACTGATGTTATTATTCAAAAATTGTATTTTTTTAGATGAATTGGACGTGTTATTGGGCGAAAGAAAGAAGAATGGCACTTCACAAACGTGCTACCATTGATATTGTGATGAAGGTATTGTTATTCAGTATGTTCGTTTGAGTCAAATAAGCGACCGTGTTCAAGATTGTTGGTTCAATCCTCAACCGGGCCTAACCAAAGACTTTAAAAATTTGTTTTGACTACGGCTCTATCAAGCGTAGAAGCGAAATAAAATAGTTGAAACCAGGGATTGGTTTCGGGCCCGTCCCTATCACAAGTTAGCATCAAATGAATTTGAATGAATGAATAAGAGGGTCTTAATTATATTATTATAAATAGGTCGCCTTCGGCTACTGTCAACTAACGTACTTGTTAACTTGAATCAACTTCAAATATAGCTGCTATTATTGATTAAATTTTTTATTTCTCAAGGGCAAAGTTACAGAAAGTGGACAAATTCGGACGGAGTTTGGATTTGAGCACCCACATGCTTTTGTATTGAAAAATTACTTAAAATCTTCTATTTGCAATTATTGTTTGCAACAAATTGCTGGATTTAATGCAGGTATGTGTTGATATATTCAAGTCAATACTTTGGATATTTTTGTTACAAGTTGATCTTATTTTCTATCCATTAATTTTGGTTCAAACTGACACCAATGTGGTATCATTAAACTAATCACTGCTGCTAAATGACTTTAATGACTTGTGAAATAAATTGCAAGATAAAGTTTCGCGAAAAAGACCAATAATAGCGAAAGTTTTTCCGATTAAAAACCGTCGCAATTTTCCTCGGCAATCGGCAGTTTCCGACGTAAATGCTGAGGTTAGATCTTGTCTGTCTCTGTAATTCTTTTCCTAAATATTTCTTACCATTGGTTGATTTTTAATTCAAGAACACTGGCTGGATCTAGAATAAAACACAGACATCTTAAACAAAAGTCAGCGAAGAATATTATTTTCTTTACAATACAACACATTATTTAACAGTATTTATACCAAGAGCTAACTTGCCAGGGCAGGGTTGAAGTATAACTTGATGTGTAGGTTGAAAATATAAGTTTTCAAATAATTCATTTAAATCTTTTATCAGGCTTGCAATGTTCTCATTGTGGATTCAATGTTCACACAAAGTGTCAATCTATGGTACCCGCACAGTGTCCTAAACATCCAAGTTTTGCTGATCAGCCGGCCAATGAGTTATCAAGATCATCGCATAGTTTACAGGGGGTAGGTTTTTTTTGTATGTACTTGTTAAATTTCTATTATATGTGACGGTCTATGGGAAAAGGGGGCGTAAAACCAACCATAATTTACTGTTTTACCTCTCAAAATCACTAAAAGAAGGTCATTTCTACTACGCAAGTTGCGTGTCGCTTAAATAGAAATGCACTCCTCCAGAGACGTTTTTTTAGTGATTTTGCAAGCAAGCGTTTGGAATTTGGTCGCGGTAAAAATGACCAAGACCCCTTTTCCCATAGACCGTCACATCTTATAGTTCTATCTTATCCGAAACAGTGTTGGTACTAGTGAAGTAAATTTGGGCTAACGAAATGATTTCAAGTTATAAAAATGTTATTTCTTTAAAACATCAATGTCGCAATAATTTGCATCGCTTCAAAAATTGAGACTCCGTTACTCCGGAACGGCGAATAATTTAGACAGAATGTTTTACAATGTTACATGAACGTTAAAACGACGTCATGTATTTGCTGGGTGTGTTGTTATCTGGATAACATAATTGACTACGAACGAAGAATGTTAAGACATCAGTAAGTGAGAAAATGTTGATTTGGTGACATGAATCATTGTGAATCCTATATGCCCTGATTTTGTGGTAAAATTGCACAAAGTTGTAGAATAAACTTTTGCGATTTCTGGCAATATCGCAATCATTAATATCAAATACCCTATCTAGCTTACCAATCATTTTTGTTTGCAAATAATTTTGTGTGCTGTTTAAGGCAAAGTTTTTTGTCTTCTCGTAGGGTGATTCAAGTAGAAATCCCAGAAATTTCAAAGGTACATTGTATAAGCGTGGTCACTTGCTTCGACAGTGGAAACCACGTTGGTTTGTGTTGGATGCAGAGAGAAACCATCTCACTTATTACGATTCAGAGTCAGACACCCAGTTGCAAGGTTATATTGATCTTGGGGAGCTACGTACAAGCCGTTTGGTATCTGTTCCGCAAGGTGCACCAAGCAAAATCGGCGATGCACGTTCGTTTTTTGAGGTATGTGATTTTTTTTATTGTGTTTAGGATAATTCACGAAATTAACTTAAGTGGATTTAGCAAATTATAAGAAAACTACGGTTGAAACTTTAACAAAAACAATAAATTTAAAGCTATATAAGTCATTTGATTGCAGAACGACCTATTTTAAAGATTTAACGGGGATGAGGTTTAGTGGTGACTAATTTTGAAAAATTTAAATTAAGAAATTAACATCTTCAAAGAATTGTTATACTTATGATAAAAGACACTTCTTTTTTTTTGGAGATATCTCTTTCGTTTTATAGAAATTTAATGATAATGCTTACTTTTAAATATTTTTCGGTTTTTGTTTCATTTTAGTTGGAGACTACGAAGAGGGTTTACCATTTACTAGCACCTAACGGGGAAACAGCCAAAGAATGGGTGGACCGACTTAACGCTCTTAATGTGTAGATATGTATTACTGGACATTTAATTTATTGAAAACGCATGCGTGGTACGAAGGGATGAACTATTCACTGAAAACTTGAGGTTTACTGCTGTCAAGTACACTAGCGGACAAAGAACAGGTAGATGGTTGTAATAGTCTTCTACAGCGTGTACTGAAAGCTAGGCTAAATGTATATTTCATTGATTTTAAAAACAATTTGTTACATTAGGAAATATAATTGTTGAACATATACTATTTTGATTATATTATTAAGACTGGATTGACAATGTATTTTAGAGTAATATAGCCTTACCAACTTTTTGATTCTATTTTAATAGAGATAAGATTTGTATTTATTAAAATTGTTATTATTATTATCAAGTACTTATATTCTTGATATTTCACAACTTTTATAGACCTTAACAGCTGTTTCATGTTGCCTACCTTATCGGTTAATTTAATTGATTTCATTAAAAGGACGATTTTACACTTTGAACATACTGACTAAATTTTAAGCATTTGTACAAAGATTCAGATTCGCACAATTCTTTCAATTCTTTAAATCTGGTGATTTAGTTAATGGCCAGTTTGTTTTAAAAAGATTTTTAAAATTCAAGCTAGTTGAAAGCATGATGGCCAAAATTTAGTGACCGATTTTATTTAACCGATATATAATGTAGTAAAAATTTTTAAGAGGTGAGCACGGGGTATCCTGACTCTAAATAATTTTACTTACACATTTGTATAATTATTTAGTTTTTTTTTCCTAGAACTTCTTATTTCTTCAATTTTATGTCAAATCGTTCCTTCGGTGACCGCGTAGAAATTTCTTATAGTTATTTATGTTGATGCGCATTTGTTCGTGAATAAATTCAAAAACTTTTCCTTCAAAGTAACTTAGAGCTTGTGTCGATCAAAGGAATGCACGTTTTTATAAGCATATACAATTTTGAGGTTAGGTTCAAATATTTTTATCAATAGACCTTTCCCGAATTAATTATTCGAAAATCAAAACTTATGATTTTAAACAAATTTACACTTTTTCTTAAACAC
>JAUBWS010079287.1:0-12783 GCA_032270445.1 Darlingtonia californica
TAGTATTGTCTTGTTGATAAAGCTTTCTACCTTTTTAAGCCCGCAAAGAAAGAAGGAAAACGATGGACAGCGGAGGAGATGGAGAAACGAGCCTTAGAAAGGTGGATTCAAGAGGAGGTAGACTATGAAGACGCAATAGCGGATACCCCACCCAGAAGAGACTGGGTGGAAGACGAAGACAAATTAGAAATGGAAACTGATAAAGATGAGGAGGAAAAACAAAGAGAAAAGATTTTTCAGAGAGAAAAGATTTTTCAGAAAGAAAAGGAAAGAAAGAGACAGGCAGCAGAGGAAAAGGAAGGCAAACCCAAAAAAAGAGTGCGGTTTTCAAAATAAAAATATAATCAGGCCTGAATATAATAAAGTCTTAGAATACAAAAATGCTTTTTATGTATTTATTTTTTTTCATACGGAGGAGGAGGAGGCGTGGTTTGACCCCGTCTGCTTGGTTCATGTTCGTTACAGTATTCATGTTTCACCCACAGATCCCAAAATGAAACCCAGATACCTCATGAATGGTTCGCTTGATTCATTTTAAGCGAACAGTTTAATCGAGGAATGATCTTGCGTGTATACACGTTTTTTTTTCTTTTATAAGAACATTCAGGCTGGTATTTTGCCAAACTTTACGAACACAGGCGAACTTAATAGTCAAGAAATTCAACTTACTGGAAATAAAAAGAAAAATTGAGAAGCAGGGATTTGAACAAATAAAATTATATTAATGATATATAAACTACACACTTTTTTTTATAAGCAACCCGGTTGCTAAGGCTTCAGCCCTCAGATTAGCCAAAAAATTAAGCAACTTCCTTAGCAACCCTAAGTCCTGAACTGTAGTTAGAAACCTTTTTTTTTCTCACAATGAATTTCCCAATCTCACAAATGAGCATGATTTGATTTTAACATGTGCAAAAAGCTCTTATACCAAAAATATCAAATTTTGTGAGTACTCTACTGATTCAGTGAATTTCCCCTCCATAATAGCATATAATAGTCATCTGCAATCGCATTAACGCCATCTTACAAGCTTTATTATGAAGTTCAAGTTTGTTTTAATTCCAACCCTTTAAGCGAGAACTTAACATTGCAATTTCATAATTTTGCGATCCTTACCGGGACTCTGGAATAGCAGAATATCGCGTAACATAAATGGGGGGTCGTACAAGATTGTCAGTATTCGGTAATTAGCCATTTTTAACGTCGGTATTTCGGTATTCGAGGGAAATTTTGTCGGTATTTAGGTATTTCAAGTAGCCCGTGGTGACGGTAAAAAGCCCTTTTCCAAGTCGGTAAATCGGTAATTTTCAAAAAAATCGTATTTGGGTATTTAAAGGACCGTATGACCCTATGATCATAATACGCTCCCAAGCACTCCGCTCTTTCGGGATAATTTATATGAAATTGTCGTTATAATCTAATGTCTATAAATAGCATTTCGTCACGAGTGGTACTGGGTATGTACCAACATTCAATATATCTGAAGCCTAGTCTTGTGGTGCGAGTCTTTTGTATGTTGCTTGAGTTGTGTTTCATTTGGTATTCATCTTTCTAGCGGCGCCAAAATGAATATTATATTTTGTGAGCGTCCAATTCCAATGTGTTTAGAAGCTGTAAAAAGATTGAAAGAAGTTATTTGTATCTGGGAGAGGGAGGGTGAGAGGTGGTTTGCGTACAATGATCAGTTACGCCACTGACCGTTGAATAGCTTTAATAATCACAGCGCGAATTGTAAATCAAGTTTTCTTTTTTCTTCGTCTACAAAAAAGGGTTGGCCTGAATGAATGTTTGATTAAATGTTTGAGTAAAAATCAAAGTAAATATCAATTCAAATCGAGTAAATCGAGTTACTGGGTTCCGAAAATATTTCCGGCGTCGGCCGTTCGGCCCATTTGGAAATTCCCTAGGCTGCTTCACATCACTCTGCGAAACACGGGTTTCTAACATTGTGTAACTTTTGTAAGGGTCAGCGAATCAGACTAATTATACCCGGCGTTCAAAATTTTAATTCGGAAATTCCATCGCTTCCACGATTCGACTATTTCCCTTCGGAAATTCCCAGATTCCGATTTTCCGATTACTTTCCTTCGGAAATCCAAGGGGAATTTTGAGTATATTATCCTTCGGAAATCCAGGGTCAAACGGAATTTCCTTAGGAAATTCCAGGGCTTGCATCGCCACTTCCTTCGGAAATCCAGGGGGTCAAAACGTGATTTCCTTCGGAAATTCCGGATTTCATTAATTAATTCCGTTTCGGAAAATCCGTGTCGTCCATCGGGGGGTCACGGACTAAAACTGGAATGGCCCAATGTTCAACTACTACAGTACTACGCGCGTCTCTTCCAAAAGCCGTGAAGAAGGTTCAAAAATCTATGAAGCTAAACCTTAATTTTAATATTATAACGATTTCCGACTTTTTACACATTTTCGTGGTTTAACTCTTGGAAAGAAATCTTCCTATAACCTAGTTAACTAGCCACTTTTCCGATACAGCAAAGAAAACGGAAAAAATGAGAGGAAAACTCAACGGCTTCAAATATAATGGCCGGACGTAAAACCGTCACTCTTGTAAAATTTAACAAAAATTGTACTGGAAAAGAATATTTCTCAAGCGAAAAATGGCAATATACGTGAAATTTTCTTGCTCTATTACATCTTCGATAAAGTTTACAGAGAAGAGCATGGAAGCGGCAAACCAACGCATTTTCAATTGCGAGCGTTGCGTTGGAATAATCCAACATCTACGATTCTGCGCTACAAATAATCAACAAGTCGGAAAACCACCTCCAACACCACCACCACCTTTACCTCCTTCTGTTGGCGATGAACCGGCCGAGCATGATAATCCTGGAAATTTGCCAATCGAAAGCTTCTGGTGGGGTGAAACGAAAGGGAGTGAAGTCGAGAACGAGATTGCTGAGATTTATGAAAAGATTGTCTTCTAGAAGCGTAACCTATTCATGCTGCCGATAGGAGCTTCGGGAAAGTCGTATATCCGTCAGGTGTACGCGTCTTCTCAACGCATGGACTGGATCTTCTCCACTTAAAACCTGCGCCAAGAAAGCCATACATGTCATGCCAGCACTCCTTCTACAGAAACCATCCAAGAAGTCGAAAAGCAAGGATTACGTGAATGCACTCGAGCGTCGAATGGTAAGCTGAACGAAAGGATAATCTAAGAAGCTTTTTGAAGAAGCAGAGGCGATCCAGTCACGGTTACCTGTCAACAACGGAAAGCAAGACATGGCTGTATCAAGAAAATTCAAACAACTGATGTAGAAAGGCAATGTCAACGGTGCCATCAAGCTCTTAACAAACAACATGAAGGGAGGGATACTTCCTTTGAACGACCAGACGATGGAGCTCCTCCGCATCAAGCATCCGGATAGGAAAAAAGAATAATAACAAGTAACTTTGTAAATCAAAACTAAAAATATATAGAATATATAAAATATGATTGGAAAAGAAGAAATTGAAAACATTATGAAGAAAATGTTGGAAAAAAGCGAAGAGTCGATTAAAAATTACATTATTGGAAATGCAAAAATTCAAAATAAAAAAATGGATGCATTGCTCGATGGTTTAAACAAAATAAACTACAGACTTAATAGCATTGAAGGAAAGCAAAAAGAAATGGAGAAACAAATTTGCGAAATTGAAAAAAGTATAGAATTCATCCAAGATCTAGTTAACACCCCTTTTTTATATCTTTGATTTATCTTTGCAAACAGGTAAGTTTCCAGACCATCTTAAAATCGCCCGAGTCACCCCAGTTTTTAAAAGTGGTGATACTTCTGTAGTCTCTAATTACAGACCCATATCTATCTTGCCTTGCTTTTCAAAGATTCTTGAAAGAATAATGTATAACAGAGTGTATGACTATCTGCTAGACAATGACATATTATATGGTAAACAGTTTGGATTCCGGAAAAAACACTCTACCGATCATGCTGTTCTTGAGGTGTCAAGCGAAATCAAAAATTCTTTCTTTCCAAAAAAAACGCCACGGACGATGCAATCCTGCTAGGTGAAATTCCAACGGTGCAGCCAATAATCTTTGATGCCATTGATGAAGAAATGGTGCTCAAAGCGGCCCAACTAACGAAAAGAGGGTCAGGGCCAGAAGTGAGTTTCTCCAGCCGTCTGCGTTCATGCCAGACGCAGACGGGTGGAGGAACTCACTTCTAGAGTATATGGCGAGACGGGGAACGATGTGTAGGGACGAGATCACAGACAACTCTTTGGAAGCGTTGATGGCATCTCGACTAATTCCACTCGACAAAAACCCAGGACTCAGGCCTATTTGAGTCGGCGAGGTTCTTTGAAGAATCGCTGGAAGGACCGTGATGAGCATCACGAAAGAAAATGTTATCAATGCCTCATTGAAAATACAAATGTGTGGACGAAAAGCCAGCAGCGAAGCAGCAATCCACGCGATGAAGTAGCTCTTTGAAATGGAGGAGTCAGAAGCTGTTCTCCTCGTTGATGCTGCCAATGCGTTCAACAATGTCAACAAGCAAGTACTTCTCCACAACATATGGATTTCGTGTCCATCAATTGCAACCTTCGTCAAGAACTGCTATAAAACAGCCGCCCGATTATTTGTCATTGGTGGGCTTCGGTCACGTGAAGGGACAACGCTTGGTATGGCAATTTACGCAATTGCTATATCACCGCTGCTTGACATCTTGATAACGGCGACAAGCGACAACTACAACAAGATGGCAGTATTTTCAAACGACGTAAGTGCGTCCAGAAAGATCACTTCCCTTCGAGAATGGTGGTGTCACCTAATCGAAGCTGGACCAAAGTACGGATACCACCCACAATCAACCAAATCGTGGTTAATCGTAAAACAGGAGAAGCTGGAGGAAGAAAAACGAATCTTCGAAGGAACCGGAATCCAGATAGCTGTGGAAGGCAAGCGACATCTCGGTGCGGACGATTCCAGGGATGAAGAACCACCTACAGCCGTTTGAGTATGTCATCTGACACCATTTCATCCCTGCCATCACTGGCGGGCACGTCATCAACGACAAAGAATGAGCACTGCTGTCCCTTCCACCACGTCTCGGAGGACTCAGTCTAAAGAATTTCGTTAAAACAGCGCCATTTGAATATGACAATTCATGCCACATTACGCTCCACCTAAAGAACCTCCTTCTTGACAAGAACGAAGAAGGTGGTAAGACGAAGTACCAGGCTCAGTTCGAACGAAAACAAAGGCAGTAAACACGAATTGACAGTCTTTGGGCCGAAAAGACGATCTTCTGAAGGAATGGGGATACGATTTCAACAAACAGCAGCTCTAAGACGCCATACGGATATGCTACAACTAGAACCTCGAACGGCTGCCAACAGATTGTGTTTGGGGGGAAAATTTTGACCTCAGCCATGCCCTCCCTTGCAAGAAAAGTGGTATGGGTACGCCATAACGAGCTCCGTGACATCACTACGACCCTTCTGAAAGAGATCTGTCACGACGTGAGAACGAAACCACCACTCGTAGAAGTCAACGGCGAAGTCCTCAACGAACGGACTGCCAACACCAGACCAGAAACATGCCTCGATATAAGCGCTCTCGGTTTCTGGACACCTAGCCAAAGAGCATTCTTAAGGGTTTTTAACATACACACTCAGAGGTACAGGTGTTTAGAACTGAAGAGATGCTTTGAGAGGAATGAAAAGGAAAAAAAAGCGCCAATACAACTAGCAAGTGTTCAAATTGAAAATGGAACATTCACTCCTCTTGTGTTTGCAACGAACGGTGCGATGTCTCGTGAGTGCCAAGCCTTTTACAAGAGAATGGCAGAAATGGTGGCAGAAAAGAGAAAATTCCACATTTCAGTGGCAACCAGCGTTATCCGGACGAAGATCAGCTTCTTACTTGTTCAATCGATGTTGTAATGCATCCGCAGATCAAGATCGCGAACCAAAAACAACAACTTGAGTGACTTTCATCTAGCAGATCAAGCCCAAATTCGCCGAATGAATAATTTGCCGAAATTCTCTTTTTCGTAAGAAAAAACAATAAAACAACAAAAACTTCAATTATTTTATATTTTTTTCAATTTACTTAGTTGTATGGCGTGCCGGGACAGCTTCCGTGCAATGATTGTTACTGTGTGTATCATCTTTTTAGATGAAAGTGGGCACCTTTTCTCTTTAAACCCTATTCGGCCTAGGGGGAGGGGGACTTAATAAGTTTTGTCAATATTTTGTCAATATGGCGGCATAAACGCGTTTGTTTTTATTGCGAATGGAACAGGCTGCTGATATGCAGCTCCGCTTTCTCCTTAACTTAACCGCACGCTCTGCTGTATTTCCGTCCCTGCCTTTAGAGCGCAAGCGTGCAATGAAAAAACAATTTCAATGCCAGGTAACTTTTTTGATATGCTGACACATAGAGAAAGGTCCTACTTCGCATTATTCGAGTTTTCTATAGAAACGCTTGTTACAAGTGTTTGATTAAGCAAGCAAAATATTGTCTCAATTTGTCATTCTTCCAAACACTTATAACAAGCGTTTCTATAGAAAACTCGAATAATGCGAAATAGGACCTTTTTTCATACTCTTACGACGCCATCCAAATATCAAAAATGTCGTAAAAGGGACTGGGAACGAGGATGGAAAATCCGAAACTGATTAAATGTTTGCATAAAGCAAAAGTCTGGGAACAAGGTTGCAACGAGGGTTTCTTAATTCGTACGAAACATTTTGCAAAAAGATGCGTTATGTAACGGTTGAATGTCCCCAGAGGACTGGTACTTACTAGAACGTACCGCTGGAAAGTTTTTTCCGTGCCGGCATGTCAGTCTGGTACAGACTAAGTATAGACGAACCCCGTCAAATCTTTGCACGGAAAAAGTGGTTCTTCGCATCTTTTGTTTCTAACATAAATCAAAAAACTTCGGCGCTACATCGCCGAAATTTTGCCTTTGAGTGATGGAAATTTTATCATACCGTAACTTTTCGGAAATCAACTTTTTCCTTTAGTTTGTTGTATGCATTATTTATTACGATAAACTGTTTTTTTCAGATTTCTTTTGGAAAATTGAAAGAATTAATTCATTACAATACCTTTTTATGTCTTTTTTTTTACCTTCCCCGGTATTGATTTTGTACTTTAAGTTTACTCTATTCCCTTCTATTTCCATCAAAATTCAGTTATTGAAATAAAAAGTTTCACCGAAGTTTATTTCTCCGAAGTTTTTTCGCCGAAACAATTTCCGCCCGAAACCTTTCGTGATTAATGTATCAACTTACTAGAAAATAACAATATTAGTTGAATATGGGAAACCTTGGCCCAAGGGCTAATTATTTTCGTGCTGTTATGATATTTTCGCTGGACCCACGGCTCCGCTCGCTTAAATTCCCCCGCACAACCGTGGAGAGGAAAAGCGCCTTGGAGTCGAGATTTGAATATGAGAAGAACAGGAGTTTTAAAAAAATATTCATCAAAATAAACCAATCTACAATTCTTGTAAGCAACTCTACTCAATGCAATACAAAACTAGTGATGTGAGTCGTTCATAAATAACTTTTCAAGTCACTGGTATTAAAAAAAGTCCAAAAAATCTGATAAACTCGTGTGTTACAAGATAATAAAATACGTACATAATGTAGATATTTCTTTTAAATTTACAAAATTTTCTATTTCTTTTTTGAATCTAGGTACTTCTTGACACCTTCAATGTTTTCGATTCGTTCAATAAGAGCTTTCAATTCACTGTATTCATCCAAGTATGACGCATTGACTGGTGAGTACATTAAATGTGTTCCATAGAAGAAAAATTCTGCATACGAAGGCTGAAAAGAAACCATTAAGAATAGGTTAAATTAAAAAGAGAGCCTAGTAATTGTAGTATGGTTGAACACAATCTTGTTTCTAAAAATATCAAATTGTGTGGTTAGCTGATGGGAACATCGTGAAATTTCACATATGCTCACGTGACAATTTGGGCGGAATTAGATCTACAGGGTGCATCTGAGAAAAAAAAACTTTTTTCATTGTTTGAATTTGCAGTGTGTTGATAAATATTCCTGACATTTTCTATAATAGGCTAGCTGCTGGTGCGGGAAAAATTGATGAATGTTAATTTTCTTTTGGATGAATTTTTTCATACCCAGAAATTTGAATACTTTATAAAATAATCTAATCAAATTGCAAATTGCAAATTGAAATAAAAAGTTTATTGTATAATCTGTATTTTGTGAAAATCACAGCTACATCAGCCTGTCTAGTCCATGCTAAGTTTGCTTCCTCCTCTGATTCACTAATCAAGAAGGGAAACTGTTTTTTCGCTCAAGTACGGTAGTAGTTTTCGGAATGAAGAAGGCGGGATATTTAATCCAGCGCGTTCTACCAAAATTTACACAGATAGATGGTTAGGAAGCGTTTGATTGAACTTATTATTCAAAGATTTTTGCATTTTTACGATTAATAAATCATACTTTCATATTTTTTTAATGCAGTGAATTCCGAAGGGTTCCATTTTCTAGCAAATACAAAAACACTATAGGAATTCAGTTGCCGTTGCTGCTTTCCAGACCACTACCCACGTATAAAGACTTTGGCTTCACCAGCAATTTTTCAGCACTTAGTTACCTTCATAAATAGACTACACCATAAAAACCAGGTGCATTTTTTAGAAAAAAAAGACGCACTTTTGCCATTACTGGATTCCCTAATTTATAAAAACGGATGCTGTCTTCTGTTCCTTAATAAAGGCCTGAAAACAGATGTGTTTGACATGTGTAAGCACCTACCTTTTTACCAAGGAAGAATCCACCCTTCAAAATATTGTTCATATATCCAAGCTGTAATTTCAGTTTGTCTGACGCGAAATATTCGGCAAATTTAGTTTTCTGGAAGCAAAAAGAAACAAATATTAGATTTAAGCAATTTAAAACCGATATGAAACAACTTAGCCTTGTTTCCAACGCAAAAGAGACCCACATATTAGGAAGGGTTAGAAAATTACAAAGAGCGTACTTTGGTCTCATCATCAAAACCTCCAAACATAATCTTCAGACCATCATTTCCAAGATCTATCAAAGTCTCACAAACTTGATCCACCACGGCTGCGTCCTCAGCGTTATCACCATAGAAACCAAGTTGCCTAGCAAGGTATCTTCCAATTGCTTGTGAATGTATAATGACTTTATCATCAACTTCAAGTGTTGGCATTTGAGCGAGAGGAAATCTTCGTGCTAAACAGAGTATTATAGGACGTTAAATTACCAGAAAATTAAATCTGACTTAGACGATGATACACTAATGAAGTTCATAGAAGGATAGAAATTGAATGTTTTATGGCTTAAGATATATATATATATTAATGGTATGGGTCGCATAATGTTGCTTAGTTTTTATGTTGTATAAATTGAAAATATTGATAATACCGTCTGTTTTTTGTGCTGGCCAATCCTTGATTCGGTTGTCCGTAAATTCAACTCCAGCTGCATGGAACATCAATCGAATCTGTTCTCCACGTCCTGACGCATCAAAATAATTAAGGATGTATTTTGGTGCCATTTTGAAAAAACTTGGTTTATTTTTTACTCTATGAAGAAATAATCTGATACATTTTTAATTTCAATCACAAACATACACTAGGTAGCAGTTATTCGTTATTCGTGTGGTACTACTACTACTACAGTGCCGTTCAGTGTTTGACTGAAGGAAAATGTGCGAGGCCAGTCCTGTCAAGTAGTTTTACAAACAAAAGTATTACATTACAAAAATCACAGATATCTTGATAAGAAAATTTACAAACGCATCACAACACTTCTGAAAATATTTTGTCAGTGGTTTCAACCACAATTAGCTGGTCAACCTAGGCATATTCTCTTAATCATAATGTATCAAACCGTGCAAAGTTGAATAATCGCTCTTCTTGCGACCATGTCTCTTCCATATATACAAGTATTACTACCTCAGACAGATCCATCTCTATTCTGGCTTAAATGCGAATTCTTTTCTATTTATACACTTATAGTGATTATTCTAAAATATACTAATACGGAACTTTGCAATTACAAATTTAACCAAAAGAGCTCATTGTGCAAAATTCATTGATATTGTTATTTATAAGTGCTGCGTCATCTACAAATGTTCTAGAACGTTCGTAGGAGTGTTTATGAATGAAATCTCCTCCACTATATTTGCAAGTATTACTACCTCAGACAGGTCCATCTCTATTCTGGCTTAAATGCAAATTCTTTTCTATTTATACACTTATAATGATTATTCTAGAATGTACTAATCCGGAACTTTGCAATTACAAATTTAACCAAAAGAGCTCATTGATAATTCATTGATATTGTCATTCATAAGTGCTGTGTCATCTACAAATGTTCTAGAACGTTCATAGGAGTGTTTATGAATAAACATTAATCCGCAACATTAATAGGAAAATACATTCCATACTGTTTTATGGGGAAAGGTCCTATTTCGCATTATACGAGTTTTCTATAGAAACGCATCAATTGAGACAATATTTTGTTTACTTAATCAAACACTTGTAACAAGGGTTTTTATAGAAAACTCGAATAATGCGAGATAGGACATTTCTCTAAGTGATAAGGTACACTTTTTTTTTGTAAAAACTAACTTTATGAGAACATTAAAGCTTAGATGGCTCTAAAAAATAAGAACAGGCTAAGAATGCAGTTGTTTTCCAATAAGAACTAAAATAAATAGTTGTATAAATAAATGAAATAACAATTCCAGTACATATCACATGCATTTTAAATGATTTATTGATATACCTACCATCTGCCTGAGACGATCACTATCAAAGCAAAAATGGTAGAGCTGTTTCTCGGCAAGGAGGGAATCAATATTAAATAAAACACAGAATATAAATCTTTTAGCTACCCAAACGTAGCACACACACATATAAACTGATGATTTTCTTCTTATGCACACACACTTATTTGTCAAGACGAACAGAAGACAAAAGTCATTAAGCGATTTTTAAATAAAATAACTTTTTATGGTTTGACTCTCAATGGGATCGTTGGATATATTAATTTTTCTGTTTCTTATGATATATCGTTTCTAACCGTTCTGATGTTATACCCGCTTGTCATGATACAGCTGCCTCACTTTGGAATAATTTTCACCTCACTTTGTAATAACTTAAAGATCAGGTAAAATTTGCAACAAAATTCAAACGTCCATAATACAACAGTCGAGACACCATTTCGCCAGCACCTATTTGAAAACTGTAATTTGATTGGTAATTTCAAATAATAATTTTACTGTTTTTATTGTTGTTTTTATTGAATGCCCCGTTCTTTAAATTACGATCATTCTAGCAAAAACGCCCAGGTCGATCCTGAGAGACACTCCTTCAAAAAACTACAAAAAGTAGAACGTTTCAAATTTCTTATTAATTTAGTACAAGATGGCAGCAGTTTAGTGGTTGGAGTTTTTACAAGCTTTAAGGTGATTGGAATTTATTAACCCTAATATATAAATTTATTTTTGCTCTTTCGACGCTTCTTTATCACGTGGTAAACTCCGTTAAAATGGGCGGAAATTTCTGAGTACTAACATGTAAAGTTTGTAATTTCCGAAAATATCAAATATTTTCTAATAATTTTTACAAATTTATATTTCTTTCTTTGCATCTAGGTACTTCTTGACACCTTCAATGTTTTCGATTTGTTCAATAAGAGCTTTCATTGTTTCGTCCAAGTATGAAGAATTGATCGCCAAAAGAAACAAATGTGTTCCGTAAAGTATAAAATCTGTTTATGAAACCTGAAGATGAATTTTCTTATCACAAATAATATCGCGCTGTGTGGTGAGCTAATGCTAAACACCGTGATGAAACTTTATTTTATGGGAAAAGTTTCCGTCAACTCTTCTGCACATGCCCAGTGACGTATGCAGAGGTGCTTATTATTACAAAAGGAGAGAAAAATTTCATTAAACTTATTAAAAAGACAATTTGCGTTATGTAATAATGCAAAAAGAACGGGACGGTGCGGGAAGAAAGGTTTTGGGTGCTCTATAAAGTGAGCCAACCGAATGGAAAATATGATATATAATCGTTTAATGTGCTTTACATTAACGTTACATGGTTACATTTGCGTATGAAAATTGACATACGCAGTAAATTACTTGGGGATACGTTTCAACAGCAACTACACGTATTTTTTTATATAAATCAAGGTCAAGAACCTAGTACTGAATGTTTCTTAATTTTTTTGAGATTTTTCAGTACTGTAAGTTTCTTACTTGGTTTTTAAAATTTACATTGGGTATAACCGATTTTAATGACCTTAAAAGAAATGCAATCGCCAAAATATCGTAAAAACTCTTGTTTTTGAAAATACTCTTAATTACTGTAATTATTTTAGTAAAAATGCATCAATATGTAGCACAGCTATCAAATAAATATGCAATTTTTAATTTTGCACTTACTAGAAGTTAAAGCGCTTGGTTAATCATTGCATGAAAAATCAAAATATGGGATTTTGTTTCGAATTATCCGTGGAGATAACAACAGTATTAGTTGAATGGATGACGCGAGCTGGAGTTTTTACAAACTTTCGCGTGATAGGATTTATTAAATAAAAGACAATAGAATGACATGACATAAATAAATTACTAACCAATACAGTGTGAGTTTTAAATTTTTAATTTATCATATTGCGTTGTGTTTTTAAGTCAGAATAAATTTTTTTACACCATTCGATAGGAAATTTATCAATTAATCAATGATTCACACTGTATAAATGAACCCACGACTCTTACAACTAATAAAT
>JAUBWS010079298.1:11811-26512 GCA_032270445.1 Darlingtonia californica
TACTAAAAATGTGTAGTCACATGCAATAAAATGGAAAACATTACCATTTTTAATTTGTTATAGAGAGAAAATCCGTACTTTTGCTGTCTTCATTTGTTGTTGATAAAATTTACATATTAGTTATATTTTGCCATTACTAACATTTCCTGAAAGTTTGAAAGAAATTGATGCAATAGAAGTTGAAGAAATGTGTTTTCATCTCTAAGAAACTCTTATAAAAACGCTTTTTTGTACAGAGTCGTGTGCTAACTTTGTATACTTTTTACGTACTTTGAGTCATTAGCACAAACATCAGTCAACTTGGTTCGCGAGATAAAAAAAAATATTGAAATTAAGATTCTCAAAAATTGCTTTGTTGGGCGAGCAATTTTCTGTTATCTTTATGCCAATTTGAAGACCTCTTGTCGAATTAAGCAATTTTGTCACATGACAGTAATGTTTATCAATTCTTTCAAGTTTCCCAGACTAGATTGTACAAAAAATTACATTAATGGACAAATGCACAAAAAGAAAACTAATCAGTTAATGGTATTTCAAAGGCGCAACAATCTATACTGGACACAAAACCAAGGATTTAGCCCGATTTTGCTTTATTCTGCAGTCAAATTTTGTTCAATTAAGCGACTCGTCTAATTAGGCACCTCCTGCCTAATTCGCTGTTTTCCCTGACTGATTAATGAATGTAGCAGTTTGGGAAACCCATTTAATTGCACATTTGCATAAATAAACAGTACATTCTGTATACTTACTATTTATAGTAGATTTTTAAAAGTGTATTTCAATTAATGAAAAAAATCATGCTAAGGCAGTAACTGATTCAAGCACTTAAAACACTTTTTCAAATTATGGTAGCCTGTTTTCAAACTTGCTTCAAACACATAGACCAAATTTGATTATCCTTGGACCATTATGCTTAAGATTTATTGCAGAAAATATTCAAAAACCTGTTCAATACTGTTCCACCACAGTCACTGTCTAATTAACAACAACTAAGTTCCTTTGATTTTATTTGTTTAAGCATGCAGTTATGTGACTATTTGAAATTTATTATTATTACATGATTAAATCCGCAAGAGATAAGCATGCAATTAAAAGCAAAGGGTATCCTAGACTGTTCAGGCGCGGATATGGAGGTGTAGCAAAATTTCAGGAGGAGAGTGACCAAGTTGTTAAAATGTCATTATGTATTGTCAATATGTAAGGGATAATTACTTTTTAACAACCCATCACTCTTCTCATGAAATTTTGCAACCCCTCTGTATCCGCGTCTGCTGTTATTTACACGATCTGTGTGTGCCTATTTATCTCCTTTGTGTGTATTTTCAGGATGTTCCATTATAGAAATGGGGATTTCAATTATGTTTTTTTTGAGTGGAAACCAATTTTTTTCTAAAATTATGAGATTGGTATAAAGCAAACAAAAAAAGGGGAAATATGTGAGAGAGAATGAAATAAATTAAAGTCTTTTAATGTGTAAGTCACATGAGATTTTTATTTTGGATGGCTACCAAACTAATACTTGGTATCATTAAGAAAGAAAGTATAAAATGAATAGAAATTTAAAGGGGTTTACCAGATATTTTATAATAGATATTTAGATTTGAACGTTAGTAATTCTGTGTATTTTACATAATATCCTGATTTGTGACAAATTTCAGTTGATGGTGGTTTGTCTGAATGGACACAATGGAGTTCATGTGAGAAGCCATGTGGTGGATCCATTGTCAACAGAACACGTCTTTGTGATAATCCACCATCATCCAATGGAGGTCGACCATGTTCTGGAAAAACAGTCGAAACTAAAATGGAATGTGTTATGCCTTGTCCAGGTAAGAATTTCAAAAAATGTAAATATCATCAGTGCTAATTGAATTAATGATAGTTCTTATGATAAGCCTAAAAACTACTTTATCCCATGAAAATTTCATAGCATCAAAGGTTTGGGGTTTCCTGGTCACACCTCCATTTCAAAATTAAAATGTTGCAAAATACAACAGTTTGTTCAAGGGCAAAATATTCTCTTCATTACGCAGAGTAAAGTCAGTGAAAATTTAATGAAAACACCAAAATATGCATCTAGCAAAGCAAAGCAAAGGAATTCTCTTCAGTTTCCCAGTACTTAGCTTAGGATGGGAATAACAGAAAATTGATTTAATTTTTGTACAGTAAGTTTTCCAATAAATAACATTACAATATGTATTGTTTAGTGGGTTTGTTATCAAAATGATAATTCCTTCACTCTATATTTGTTGGCCAAGTAGACTGGATGATAGAAACAGTGGGACAGGTGTCCTTATCTTTTGAACTAGTCGATAAACAAACATTTGAAACTACTGCACATGTTTCTGTACAAAAAACTCTAACCTTATTTCATAGAATCCAAAACTGATGGTAATTTTTCTCCTTGGAGTGACTGGACCATCTGTCCAAAGACATGTACAAAGTCAGGTGGCATTCCAATTAAGCGCTACAGACAATGTAATATGCCTCCTCCGATGTTTGGTGGACTTGATTGCGTTGGAAGTTCCATGGAGGAAACAATTGGGTGTTTCAACGTTTGTCCAGGTAGGCGATTGACTGGCCTTTTAAGATCCTTTGTTGTTTAAAAAATGGTTTTACGTCTCTTGAATTTTTGTGTAGCAAATTCATATTGTTGGATGTTCGCCAGTGTGAGTTTGGTCTTCAAACAATTCTTATTCTAACTAAGCGAAGGACTTTCCCTATCAGTATATTTTACTGTGCAGGTATGCTTGTAAAATTGAATTGAATTGAACTAATTTATTTACTCAAAAAAAAGACAACCTCAATAGGAAAAGCTAAACAAAGGAGGTTGCCACCTAAAAATAAAAGGTACAAGTGTATAAGCATAGTAGTATATATGTACTAACAAAGAAAATAGAAACTAAACAAATAAACAAACAAAGATAACTAAAAGCTAGACATGAAGTTGAGTCAAGAATGTCTGTGGTATCAATGTAAAAGTTATGTGCGAGAAATTTCAGCTTAGATAGAGTAAGGTCAGCAATGTTAATGTTAGGAAAAACAAGCTGCAAGTTATTCCACTGTTGAGTGGCAAGTTTATGAAAGAGCTTAAAAATGTGCTTCCAAAAGAATGGTAAACTTTCTCAAAGTTTAAGCTGCACAAAAGGTCAGCCGGGAGTTTTGAATTTAAATGTTGGTAGACAAAAAGAATGTTCAGGACTTCAACAAGATTGAAGAACTTTAAAATTCCAAGTTCAATAAAAATTGGATTAGATGGTGATAGAGGTTGGCTAAAAGTAATCAGACTTAAGTTTGACTTTTGTAAAGTCAATATCTGGTGAGTATTAGAAGTGTCACGCTGACCCCAAACTTGACAAGTGTATCTGATATGAGAAGCAAAAAAAGCATGGTAAATGTTAATAAGATAATTTAGGGGTATGTAATGATGGAGTTCAGAAAGTGCTCCATTGGCTCTCTGTAATTTACTGGCAATTAAATCAATGTGAGTTTTCCAATCTAAGTATTCATCTAGATAAACACCTAAGTAATTAACACTAGAGCTAGGGAAAAGTTTTTTCCCATTTAGTTTGAGAAAAGGTACGCTTTTTAAAGTTTTGGATTTTGACGTTTAAAGATATTTTGCTAGAATAGAGCCAACTTGTTAAAGATCTAAGATCAGCATTAATTCTCGAGCAAGGGGATTCAACGTTTTTTGAGAAGTGCAGAAGATGGATATTATCTACAAAGGGGAAAGTTTCAGAAGTGTTAATGACAACATGCAGATAATTTATATACAACAAGAATAACAGAGGTCCAAGAACAGAACCTTGTGGTACACCGTGTTTGACCAACGTTTTGGCTCTAGGTCTAAAACAAAATCTCTGGTAGTGACACTATCTACATGTGGATAAAATAGTAGCTTTTTCTTTAAAACATTTTAAACCTATACAGCATAATGATTCCAAACCTTAGAATTCAATTATTAAATTTTAAACCTTGAACCGAATCATTCTCAAGCTAAGAAAGGTTATTAGACGATGACAACTTAATTTGTTGTTCTACGGGCCCGACCGACCCAAACTTTTGATAAATGGAAAAAATAAAAATATTGATTTTGAATCATGTAAAAAAATTGTTTTGCTGTTTTCTTTATTTTGTAAACAAAGATTGAATTAGTTTGGTCTGAGTATTGACGAAATATACTTTATTTTGGTTGTAGTTGATGGCGGTTTCAGTCAATGGTCAGCATTTACTGCATGTTCAAAAACTTGTGGCAATGGCTTGAAATCACGTTTCAGATTATGTAATGCACCAGAACCACGTGGTGATACTGCACGTAATTGTACTGGGGACTTCACAGAAGTTAAACATTGTCGATTTGGAACTTGTGAAGGTAATGTAGTCAAATTTGTTGTTGTTGTTTTTTTGTTTGATATTTACATTAAGAAAATTATCCATGGAAATTTAATGTGCTATTAGATTTTGCAAACAATAATATGTTTTTGATCTTTGTATTAAATCTAAGTTTTAAATACCTGCAAAAACAGCCTTACAAAATCAATTCACACGACAAACAATTATCTTGTATTTATAGGTGCTATCAATGGAAAATGGGCTAGCTGGGGTAGATGGTCTGTTTGCTCTGAGAAAACAGAATGTTTTAAAGGTCATAGGAAACGGGTACGTACATGTACAAACCCTGCTCCCAGCAAAGGCGGTGATGATTGTTTAGGGGCTGGTGATGAAACTGAAGTATGTCCGAAAACAAACTGTAAAGGTTGGTAAGAATTTGTTATTTCTGATGTAGCTGGTTTAGTACATTGATTATGACTTTGGATTTATGTTATCTCAACAATTGTTTGGTTTCTTCTTATGAAATTTGTTTTTTAAATAAGAATATATTTTTCATACTTGTTATTTCTTTTCTTATTACTAGTCTAATTTGTTGTTTATAGATACCAGACCAACACCACCACCAACCATGCCTGTGCAACCAGGAGATTACATTCATCGTGAATGTGGTGCAACAATCAAAAAAATTGGATCAACTGTTCCTGCTGGTGTATTGAATATCCTCAGTTTCCAAAAATCGAAATTTGTAGCTGGTTATCATGCAACACAAACAGAAGAAGATGGAAAAATTGTTAAGGTATTCCACTGTACATTTTCAAAAATAAATCTAAACGTTACATCTTATTATGATTTTGGTTGACAAAGTATGTTCAATTTTAATAATGAGCTTATCTCAACACATTTTCCTTATTATAGTATTGTTTTGAACCTTGGCCTCCACTCACAATAAAAGAAGCAGCCAGCAAAGTACCATCATATTATCGTGCTAAAGAACTCCCAAATTTCAAGCGACCATCAGATGACACCATTCCGATTCCAGGTTTTTCTGTTCGTATTTTCAATGACGGTTCAAACAAGTTGAAAGGATGGGACTTTGGTGTATCAGAAGTTTATGAATATTTACCGGGAAATAAAGTCAAACTTAATGATGTCATGTAAGATTTTGTTTGCTTACATTTAACCCAGCAATTTTAATGATTATACATTTTACTCTGACATTAAACTTATCATTAAATATCTTTTTTTTCATCTGCTTCTACAAAATGGGAAATAATATTTGTAAACTGTTGTCTGATTGAAAAGACTTCAGTGCATTTAAATTATAATTTTTGTTCTTTTAATAACCTTTATGGCTCTTCAAAATGAGATTGATATAATGAGAATGGATTCATGGAAACACCAATATGGAACGTAACAGTGCCGTCAAAGGCATCAATTTGTAATCCCTTGAATTATTCATAATCTTTTAACCCTCTAAATTGTTGTGGAAATGTTCAAGATTTTCAAATCTTTGGAGATCTTTCTATTGGAGATATTTCTTGACCAGGGACTGCTCCCTGGTACATGGGTCGCGGAGCTCCTAGGTCTTTACTCAGGGGTCTAGACCATAAAAAGTTTTTAAAATCCATGTTAAGTATACTCAACTTTGGCAGTTAAAGGGTTAAGTTTTGTACACTTTGCAGACAAACCATTTTGCTTTGATGCCTCTAACCATTGTGATTTTGTTTTTCAGGTTCACCTATTTCTCAGAAGGCAGTTATTGGGGTTTCTTAGCTAAAGGAAATTTCAAATTATTCAACCCATACGACTTTAACAGTTTTGTTGCATACAACAAAACTCAGGATTTAGCATATATGCATGGAAAGAGCCCTGCAATAGCTTTGCGAGGATTTTTGAATATGCTTGGAATTCCTGAAGATATTGGTGGTTTTGGCGGGGCTCAAATCAAAGCACTCAAGTAAGAACTATTTTTGAATACTCTCTTTTTCAAAAAGAAAACTGGCTATAGAATTTGCATTTTTACTTTTTACTAATGATAATACCTATGTGACAGAACTTGCAAAAAAGGAATTCACTATCAATGCCCTTAAACAATCAATTTATAAAATTTCAACATGCTAAAATTCTGCTGCTTTTCATAATTTTCATGTCTTATTTATACAAGATTCTTAGAAAATTAACAAGTCACAAAAGTAATCAAGCGAATACCATGCTTGAGTATATTATGACTTGCTAAACCAAGTTTCAAGACTCTGGTTCGTTTTATCCAGGGAAATGTGAAGATGACCCTCATAATCTGAGAGCCTTAATGATTTAAACTGCATATAATATGCAGATTTTCCGAATGAATATGTTTGTTTACATTTCAGGAGTCTTGGAATCTGGGATTATGAATTCAAACCAGCCTCTATTGCATATGACTTCAGACATGAATTTAAAGCAGCATTCAGGTTAACTGCTACAGCCGACATAAAAGGAATTCCAATTCATTTTGAAATACTTTATGTACATTCTGGATTTGATCGAAAGGTGAACCAATTTTCATCAGTTCTCTTACTGTGCTAGGAGAATATAACAAAAGGAGTTTTTCTTCCCTCCCTCTCTCTCCCGTTGTTCTTCTTTGGAAAATTTTAAAATTGAGGAAAAACTGGAATTTTGTAAAAAATATTCCTAACTGAATATAACCAAATTTTCAAATTTATATAAAGTCTTTGTTGTCAAGTATTTTGAATAATCACCATATTCTGTCAAACAAAGATTCAATCCCTGGTATATGTTCTGAATATCAGATTTGGTTGATTTAAAAACATTTCACTGATTTATGGTATGCACAAACATTTTAGTTTGCTTTTGGTTTCCAATTTGATGGTGAATCATATGGTGCTATGTTGGAAAAAATGTCTAATTCAGGATCAGTAGGAAAAGCTGTCACTGGTTTCTTAAACAAACTTGGTGTTCAATTAGAAGTAAGTTAATTTTTGTATACTGTTGTAATGGGTTTTTCCAGAAAAAAAATGTTCATTCTATGTTAAGGATATGGACTTACTTACATAGAAAATATCATGACCCCTGGATGTCCAAAAATAGTAACTCAACCCCCTGGATTTATCCTATTTTCGCATTGAGACCCCCTGGAAAAGCATCACCCCCTGGACGTTCGATATCCTCAACATAGGGTATAAATTTTTTTCTGGAAAAGAAAAATTATTAAGAACTTTAATACTGAAGTTAAGACAAAAAAATCCTTATTACTGATTGGGTCTGAACAGAACATTCAAAATCTTTCTGATTTTCATGTTAGAAGCTACATTGCAACACGATCAAATAATTATTATCAATTATCATTTTTATTACAAGGGTACTAAATTGGTAATAATACTGAAAGTTTAAAGCTGATTCTTCGTCCACATAAACCTAGTCATTCCTAGGATTTCTCCCCTGATTGTCAACGAAATGAGAGGTTACAATAGCTTTGCTTGTCAGTATCACGATAAACTCAATGAATTTTTAAAATATTGACTAAAAGTTTCCACATTCAAATCATGAGTTTGGTGTTCCTTTGACAGGAAGAAGTTTTCAAAGTTTCTCAAAAATCCAGATCGCACACATGATTTTTTCCTTAAATGCAATGTCATCAACTTTATACATATTAATTGTGTTTATAAGGTTGGTGTTGCTTATTGTCCATCGTTCTTTGGAGAGTTTGCAGTGTACAAATTGGCTTCCTTTTCAAAACAACCATTGAAATCAGTTTTCAAAAAGAAAGTCACTGAAGGATTAACTGCATCTGCACAAGTAAGACATGTTTAACAATTTAACATAATCTCTTAATTTGTTGATTGGGTTATCACCAAATAAAGCCTGGTTATAATGAGCATTTTCAACGTGTTCTTTGTGACGACAAAAAGCTTTTGTTTTGAATTTTTTTAAATTTATCTTAAAGAACCTCTTTGGTAGAAATTTCGCCCTGCTAAAGCTGCTGTTTGTAAAATGCTGTATATTTCCTGTTTGCTTGCTTTTAGCTTTCAATACCGAAAGACTGTGGGGATAGTTCGTTTTGCAAAATTCTCAAGTTTCTTGTTGGACCTGATGCGAAGTTCCGTATGATGGGAAACATCCAGTCCGGTTATTTTAAGGTTTCCGCTGGATTTTATAAAATCCGGTTGTATAAAGAATATTACTTATCCAAAATGGAACTTTCCCTTGAGGTGAGTTAACCTTGAATCTTTGGGGGGATTTTGAGTTTTCATTATTTTTTTTTCGATTACAGGGTTTGGATATTACTAAATAACTTTCAGGTTTCAGTTACGTTGAAATTAAAATATAGAATACAGCCTAGGATATACTGTAGCCAACACGATGAAACAATTTGACAAAATTTGACCTTTTTCCCCCAAATTGACCTTTTTTTGTAATTTTTGCAAGGATTTGATAACACAGATAACTACAATGCAAATTTAATCCCAATTATCTTACTGGTTTTTCTACCAAAAAAGTTCCCTTTAACTCTTTATCAATATGGGCCACTGAGATATTCTAATTTCTGAAAAGTTCGTACTATTTTTAGGGGGGTAGTAATCATCATTCAAAATTGGATTATCTTATCATAACTGCTATACTTCAACTCATTCTTTGAAAATTCTAGAAGGTTAGAATTGAAACATCAAAGTATAGGAGTCCCAAAGCCTTTACAGTTAAAATCTTTATGTTAAACCTTTTTGACTGTGGGCTTCATTTTCCAGTAAAGCCTAAACCAAACTGTTATTGTTGTATTAATGTACCCCCTATAAGTCATTTGTAATAACTTCATGAAAGATGTGAAGCATTGGATTATTCTTTTTTTTCAGGTGAATAAAACGAAACCAGAAAGGAAGATGGCATTTGTGGTTGAAATGCAAATCCCTGTAAAAGGGGACATAGTTGTCGATGGTATCCCAATGGAAAGTAAATTGAATCTTGGTGGAATGATTAGCCACGTAATCGGTGGTACATCTGTTGTTGGTAATTTGTATATGAGAGGAATGTGGAGAAAAGCTTTTGGTTTGGAATGGTTGGCTATGGGAAATATAAATCTTGGGTAAGTGCTTTAATAACACTTAGGTTGGATATGATGCAACGCAGATCACAGTTCTGAGCAATAGTTCCTCATATGTTAATGTTTTTGTAGGC
The DNA here is from genome assembly GCA_032270445.1 of Darlingtonia californica. Lineage (NCBI taxonomy): Eukaryota > Viridiplantae > Streptophyta > Magnoliopsida > Ericales > Sarraceniaceae > Darlingtonia > Darlingtonia californica. The sequence goes on from JAUBWS010079298.1 coordinate 21,316, forward strand.
GCAAGTTTTTTTGACTTTTTTGGACAAACACTGACGTAAATCGATGAAAACAGCAATTTGTACTTTACTGCCATTGTACCCGAATAAAAATTGCTATAAAGACCAACCAATCAAACTATCAGAAACTTGTATTGGATAAGATTGCTTTGAAAAATCTTAGAGTGCTCACTTTGCATGCAGAGCTAATGTATTCAAATTCTGACCTGGTCTTAGCTAGGACAAGAAAATGGTACATCCACATTTTCCCAAGGGGTTTTAGTGGAACAACGATGAATCTATGAGGTTGTATGTATCTGCATGAAAGAAATATAAAACTGTTTTGTTCAAAAAGCATCTTGGACGAAAGAATTACAAAATTGGATAACGTTTTATACTGACTGACATCTTTTCTTTAGATTAACAATAGACGCTGCAAAGCCACCATATTTTGTCACCGGTTTCCAACTTGGAGGTCAACTTGAATTTGGATATGATTGTTTATATGAAGGGGATTTCGAAAATGATGTATGTACATCTCGCAAAGTAAAATTCTACCAAATATTGTCCCGTATTAAAACCGTATATGGACAAATTTCTTCAATGTACGGGACCAGTATTCGCATGTTTTGCACGCTGTCTCTTGTTTAAAATATTTCAACACAATGAATACCAAACAATGATATAAAATCTCATCAACAACAAAACTTATTTTTCCATACACTAATGTTTTAAAATATCTCTGCAATCTTTGCAATTGCATCCAAGATTAACCATAATGCATCTTATGTACCTATAGTTTCTGAACTACTGAAAATTCGGCGAAATAGCCAGACACTTTTCAAATAGCATGATAAGTCCTTTCTTTTTATATAAAGTATTAGTCCAGAAGTTTGGAATTGTGATTTGTGAAGTTATTTACACTTAATGAAAATGTCTTTGAATATTTTAAGGGTTTTACTTTTATTTTGTTTTGATTTTTTGCGACAACAAATATGTAGCCTTTCTTTTGATCTTCTAGGGTCATTGTTTACGATTTCAAATCTACTTTGCCATTGGTAAACCTACATACTTCTATGGTAAAGTGTCAGCATTGACAATTGGTAAAATTGCTCGTATGGCAGGTGGAAAAGGTGGCTTACCAGAACCTGTTGCAAGAGCTGGTTTTCCAAAGGGATTATTTGTAAGTTCAAATTTAATATTTTGTTTAAAGACATTTATATGAAAATGCAAAATATGTAATTTATGATTGGACTAGTAACTCCCCGAATTATCTTGGACTGGTCAAGAATGGCAGTGATAATATAGCTGTAAAGAAGTTACAACCATTACCTTTGATGGTACGGTATCAGCCGTACTACGAAGGAGTCTACTCCTTTTACAATTACGCTAGACCAGCTGGGGCGGTGCTGAGCTATCCGACCCTATAATCTGATAAAGATAAGTTAAATGTCTTTATGATAAATACTCAGCACAATTTTGAACCCAGAACTTATTTAAATTTGAAGTTAAACCTAAGCCCAAGAATGTTTCTGTTATCCATTTTGTCATCAAACTTTAACAGAAAAGCACAAAAAAGTAAACAAAAATTTGTAGTAAGAGATATTGTAGCAAATCAAGGTTGTATAGTACTTATCTTATTGTATTGGAATAGAGAACTCTAAATTTTATTTTGGCAGATATCTTTCAATGGAGGTAAAAAAGATGAAGATCTTCGAACATTTGGTGGTCCAATCGTCAAACAAGGATTTCGGTTGAAAGGAATTCTCGATTTGTTTGGATATCAAATCAAAGCCGACATCATTTTCAGCAAAAGAGTAAGTCGTTTTTTAATTGACGGTAACAATGCTCTCTTATAATAAACTCACCTCCCAAGACAAGTTTTAAACGCAAACAACTCAACGACTAAGCATTAAAAGACATGGACTGATTTTTTTTTAAGAAGCACCAGCAAGACTTGCGGGGGAAATTTTCAAGTGAAACTATTGAAGAATTTTTTTTGAATTTGTGCATTATTCCCATTATTCATCACTTTAGAGCTAACCATCCTACTTAGCAAAGACAATTTTACAAATGTTTGGTTTCCCTATAGGTTGCTGATTTTATATATATATAGCCTACTAAATCGTAAAATCATGTTAATATGTTTTTCTACAGGAAATCAAACTGGATGTCGAAATAGATCCCATCAATTTGGGTGGTCATGTTATCATGTCAAGAAATGCAACACATAAAAATGTTGGACCGCGTTTGTTGTTCCATTATAAGAGTACTGTTCCCGGCGCAAAAATCAAGATTCCATATTTTAAGGTATGAATTTCGTTTTTGTTTTGGGTGGTCCGTCAACCCAAATTTCTAATCTGATAATTCCTTACGATTTCAACCTCAAAAGAATAATGGAAATTTTTCTCTCTCAGGTGCCAAATAAACGCCCCCTCCCCCGTTTATTAATTTTAGAATATTTATTTGCTCAGTTTGCAGAGTTCTTCATTAGTTCCAAAAAGAACTTTTGTATTATGCATTATAACTGGTGATTAACTTAACCTTAGGTCTTTGCTTTTCATCGTATAACCATATTCGCTTTAATTAGCGTTTTATCGGATTCCCAAAAGAATAGACTGAACGAGAGTGACAGGTGGTCTGTTAAATATAATGTATGACTTTTAAATTGCATGTTAATTATTATTTCTTTAATTTCAGATGTATTTTGAAGGATACGTGAAAATTCTTGGAATCGAAATTGGTGCATATTTGAATGTAACAACAGAAGCTTTAGAGATCTATATTTATGGAAAAGTGTGGGATCTACTTTACTGTGAAGTATATGTGGCTGCTGGATACAATTACCTAACAATTATGGATTCACATTTCTATATACGAGTTATTATCGATCTCCGAGGTTTGACAAAAGTAAGTTTATTTTTTTCATGCCGTTCGTTCGTTTATGTTTTCCCTCGCTATTGTTATCCCTAAGTTAGTTGAAAATTTAATCGTTTGTTAACCTCGAAAAAATTACATCGAGCATGAAGCGTGTAGGTTTCAGGTTATCAAAGAACATAAGATGTTTTTGTTTTAACTACAAATATTCCTGGAACGTATGGTATATGTGACTTCAAGTATAGATTTGAGCTTCAGTTGTGCTCCTTTGCAACACAGGTTGTCGTTGAACTTAAGGTGTATTAGTGTAGATTGTCATACAGCATGAAGCGCATTGGTTTCAACCGAAGTTTGTTACAGAAATAAGGTGTAAATCCGCCTTTTAAATTCCCACAATTTCAGGCAATAGAAAAGGCGCGCAAAGCAGTTGATGGAGCATTTAAAAGTGCACAAGCAACTCTCCGAAATGCAATCGAAAAAGTGAAGAAAGCGAAGCAGGATTGCAAAGAAAAATTAAAGCTGGATTGCTCAAGATGTATGAGTTTGAAATGTAAAAAGGCAGAAAATGATTGTAAAGGCTTCTTAAATGCAGCTGGTAAATGGATTGCTAATACAGCTAAGAAAGCTTGGAACACAGTCAGTAAGTAATTTGTTATTTTGTATTTTTCAATTTTACGACATTTTTGTTTTGCTATGAAAATAAATAAAACTTTAAATTTTGATTATCATTTCATGATTAACTCTAAAGTTCAAGTGAACATTCTTTCAAACAAATGATCTAGTTTTTGAGTTTGATTCCCTCGTGAAATGAGGAAAGTGTTGCTAGAGGATCGGGAGTTTATTCACTATGTAGAGATAATAATTTGGGGAATTACTATGTTTATACATCGGTTGTAACTATAATGTTTGTTTGTTTTATTAAAACTTTATCTAGAAAGTTGGTTTGGTCGTAGACGAAGAAGATCACTTCTCGATCAAAGAAATAAATATTTTGATACTCATGTTCGTCGAAAACGATTTATTAGCAAACTCATTTGCGAAGGCGTGGTTGGTGGAGGATGTAAAGGTATGTACACACTTTGAGGGAAGGTTCAAGAAGGGTATGCTCAAACTCTGAGGGAGGTTCTAGAAGAGTATGTGCACACTTTCGAGAAGGTTTGTAAAATGTATGTACACACGTTGAGAGAAAGATCGAGAAAGTTATGTGTACATTTTGAGCGTAGATTTGGTCTATTATTTTGTAGTTGTTAAATTGTACTAACTAACGCTTTCCTTAAGAGGTTGGCTTCCTATTTAACGGTACAGCGGGGTTATGCCATTTTTTGAACGGTATTTTGGGATTTAGAAAAAAATTTGACGGGATGACAGTATTGCGACTTATCGTCGGTACTGGTATTTTGCCAATTTTGTAGACGGTATTTCGGTAAAAAGCTAAAATTTTCAAAGGGACACCGGTATATGATAAATATGCCACCGAGTATTGTCGATGTTTGTTTTTATACACCTATCCAAAAACAGTGCATTTTCCACCAATCTAGAAGCTCTAAAATATAAGAATTTTTTCGCTCTCAGAGCCATCCAGTGGCCCTTCGGGTTCTAAACACCAGTGACCCTCCTCCAAAGAATAAACCTCCAGACTTTAGGGGCTGCTCCAATGTAAAAGTACTTTGGTAGCGTTCTTATAATTTACTATTTTTATCAGTTGCGATTCTACTAGTGAATTTATTTTGGCATATACAGTATCTATTTAACTTGCAAAAAATATTCTAAGGACTAAAAGTTTAGCTTGCGGGAAAAAAAATTAAGTAATACAGTATTGGTAACATATTGTACATTATCATTTAAACATTAGGAATTTATTTTCAGCCTTGTCACACAGTTGTGTTACCACAAAATTAGACTATGTGACTAAAACTAAATCGGTCTAAGCGGTCGCCCTCCTATAAATCAAATCTGAAAAGAAAAAGGTCCACAAAATTCGAAATAAGAGGTCCCGTAATTCGTAAAAGGAACGCAAAAATGCAAAGTTAATCTTTCAATTTCGTGGTATTGAGTTCTATTATTTATTCGAAAAACAAAGTTATTTCGCCTGTCTCACTCTTTTCTTTATATTAGTTTTCTCTTATGCGGAAAAGGTCATTTAAATACTAAAGAAAGAATACTCTGAGAGAAATTTTAATTTAAGGAATATGATTGTATTGATGTTATTGTTCTCTGTTTTAGCCGTTGCTCACTTGTGTTATGGCTCATGCAAGGTTGTCGATTATATTGGTCAAGGTCTTTGTAATATTGTTGATATAGCAGTTGGTGCTTTGAAATTAGCAGAGAAGGCTTGTGGATGGAT
>JAUBWS010079299.1:0-12783 GCA_032270445.1 Darlingtonia californica
GGGGGGGCTCTTTGGGCCCCCCCCCCCCCCCGGAATTTGCAGGGGCCAAAAAGCCCGGGTAAAATAGGGTTAATAAAAAGCAGCCTGGCTAGATTAACTAGCGCTGATTGTGTATGAAATTACACTTTAGTATAGTATAAAAATATAATATAAATATAGTATAATTGAGTGGTATTGTATCTCGCTATTTTACACGGGGTATGGATCCTTTTTCCTCAATTTTTGTGTTTACAATTTTTGTGATTACAAAGTATGTCAATGGTTGTTACAAAGTTTGTCCGGTTTGTTATTACAAAAGTGTGTCAAAAATTTATTACAGAGTGTGCCAGGTTATGATAAATTGTGGCTGTACATGTATTACATACAAAGTGTGTCAGAACGGGTCCTTGGTTGTTGTATTGTGTTATTTTTATAAAATTATCCTTAGAATATATTAAGGCGGACTCATCCATATGACGGACAGTAAGTCAAGGAATGGAATAATTTACAGTCAAACTCTCTTAAAAAAATCTGTATGAAGCTGATAACTTATAAAGCGGGCATTCTTTAAAATGGACACTTTTTTCTGCACCAAATAAAGTTTTAGCTTATATTAACGCTCTGTAAAGCGGACATGGAATGAAAAAGACACGTTTCACAAAATTATTTATGATACTTCATTTATTTTCTACATTTAATTATCTCTTTGTCCAAACTTTGAAAAATGATCTCGAATGTTATTTTTGCCCAGTCCAGGGTTTTCACAGCATAAAGAAACGTCCACTTGCAGTTGCTATTTGTCTAAAAATTATTTTTAGTGGAATCTCTATAAAGCAGGCATCTCTCTAAAGCGGACACAATTTTTTGCACCGATGGTGTCGGCTTTATAGTGATTCCACTGAACAACCTAACACGAAAATGTGAATAGATTCAAATATGAGGCTGTATACGTAATACAAAAGTGATTGATATAAGTAAGGTATTGCATAACAAGAAAAGGGGAAGTAACAGTGAATATAATGTATTTTTGAAAATTTTTATTAGGAGCCTTCAGGTGATAAGCAATGGAGTTTACATGCGTTTCATGCAACGGAAGATAAAGTAAGTTTTTGTGTTTATTGGAGAGGTGTTTTAAGGAGAGTTTTATGGGGCCCATATAAAGGTTTCCAATAATACAAAAGAAATTTGCTGCTTCGGTGGATAACTTGGTCGCTGTTTTTTGCAGTTTTACAAGAAATGTTAATACACTCTTCCCCAGGTTACTATTTAGAATGTACCGCCTCGCTTTGAGACTAATTCTGTCTTGCCAACGAACTCCCAAATGTCATATATTTGCAATCACCTATTTTTTATATTATTTTTTTAAATAGTAAGTAGCCATAATTATTAACATAATTATTTTAATTTGAAATACCTGGGAAAAGGAAAAATCTATATATTTGGGACCACGAAATCCATGCAATTTTTTTCTCCACGTAATGTACGCTAGATTTCATCATTAGATGGAATACACCTTCATGCCCGATTTCTTTTTCTTCCTTTTCAGCATTTCAATGTCCTTCTACCATCAAAGATATCTAAAGAGCACGTGATAGGTAGGCGTTTACAAGGGTTATGTTTAAATTCTTTTGACGTTCATAGTTTATGTACACTTAAAAGACCACCACGCAATTATAGCCAAATATCTTCAAAAATTTATTTTTTTGCCATTTCCTCTTTTCGCCTTTTTTTGAGTATTACAATTTGAAAATCAGTTTATTACATGATTTCGCGGTTCTCGCTTAAAGAGGTCTTCATACAGTTATTCGAAACCTGTTAGAAAATTAGACTTTTTTTTTTCCGAAAGCTTTTTTCAAATTTTATGGCACTTTATTTGATTATTACAGTAGATTCTATAATTCGAATCCTCAAGCGTCGCAAAAATCGTTCGAATTATAGAGAGTGGTTAGGCCTATTTGCTAGTTGACGGGACCACGTAAAATAACATTGTAGAGAGTTCGAATTATGGAAAGTCGAATTTATTATATTAACTTTGTATCAATTATTGAGTTAAGTGATTCGAATTATTTTGAGTATAACAACATCTAATTAGCTTTATTTGGATATCCAAGATTGACAAACATTTAAGGATTGCTATGAATGGTCTGGAAATTCTCACATTCAGTAAAGGACTTGCTGAAAATCCGATCACTGTTTTATTTACGTGTATGATGTTCAACTATTTTATTTCATGAAACTGTCCTGGCATATCAGCGATCGAATTAAGCGTTCGCAGTGCGCAAAATGGGAGGTTTTAAAGATTAGCGAACCAAAAAATGTTGTTTAATTTGACAAAACTGCGAATCAACAGGAGCGTTTTCTTCATTTTCTAAAGCTCAAAATATTCTATAGAATATTTAAAACAGAAAGCTACAGTAGTTCATTTTATATCCGCGTGATGTATTTGCAAATTTCGGCGACATTTATTTAATATCATGGTTTGAGCCATAGGCTATATTTTATGAAATTTCAATTGATGGCTGAGGCGAAAACTTCTCGTAGACATCTCGTAACAAACGCAATTTCAACGTTGGTTTTACGTTTGAAATTTGAAAAAAACATTTTGGGAATTTTACATATTTGTTTATCTAATTTATTTTCGCGGTTTGATAAAACGATATTCCGTGGCATTTTAGGTTTGCGGCTTTGCATAAATGTTAAATTTCGCGGTTTTCTGACCTTGAACTTTTGATGCCGCGAAATTCATATGCAATGAAGTAATAACTAATTTCATCTTAATTCATAGCACCACAAATATCAACTCATCTGGATATCGTCAAGTCGTTCAATATACCAACAATAGCATACCCCAAAGTTAGTAAAAAGTTGAAGAAGCTACCACGGCCAGATTCTCTAGTAGCTCGGTGGAAACCGTTCGGAGCAGGTACGGTTGTTTTCAGAAGGAATTTTTTCACCAAATGTTACTAGAAACTTTCGTGGTTTTTGATCTAATCCACAGAAGCTTATTCTCACAAAGCAAATTGTCGACAGTTTTGAATGTTCTTAATCGTGAAAGTTTATTCGCGTAAAATATCAGTTTGCGTTTCCTACGGAATGAGTACCTTATCGGGGAAAAATGATCGGATTTTTTGAAAGTGACCAAAATTTTCCCTTACAAAAATTTTCCCCGATTTTATATTCCCTGACTAGTACTTTTCCCCGATTTTTTTATAACCGACTAAAAATTTTCACGATCTTTTAAAAAATTTATTTCGGTGTATTTTATATACATTGAAACTACTACCATTTACACGAAAAAATATTGTGAGATCGATCAAAGCGCATTTTTTTTATTTTTTACTACAAAATACCATGAATAATGACAATATCTATTTTGAAATTTAGTCATGGAAAAGTGACTAATTTTTCAAACACGACTGAATTATTCCCCGACTAGGTTTTAACCCTAATTTTTCAAACACGACTGAATTATTCCCCGACTAGGTTTTAACCCAATTAGATTTTAACCAGGCGAAATTTTCACCGGGATTTTTTTCCCTACAAGGAAACAATGTATTTCATTTATAGTAAGTAAGTAGGTCGGAGAGGCCTAGTGTCGGTATCAGCCGTAAAACGAAGGAGTCGACCCCCTTTTAGATTGCACGAACAGCAATTAACCCTTTTAAGTGCCAATGGCCAGGTAACTGTAAATTGACTAAGAAAAATGTTTCTAGGGTTGTAACCTTTGGTAGAAACCAAGGAGCTCGGCGACTCACAAATTAATCACTTTTGAAAAATCACTTTACCTGATTGATTTTTTCGATAAGTCACTTTTCCGCGACAAAATTTTAAAAGAAATATTGATAGAACACATACTAGCATATTTTCAATCAATTTTTATTATATATATATAATTTCGTAGGTAAAATCCACAGTCATAGTAAATCTTCCTCTTGGTGATTTTTTTACCATACTAGCTTGAAAGTCATTGATGTAGTAAAATCCACTGAAAGGAAATTAAAAAAAAGTAAAATTCTAGTTGGTTATTCAATAAATCTGAGAAAAAGATTAGTCGGGTAAAAATAATAAGGGACATTTTTTCTTGGAAAAGCCACTTGCAAAGACATGTGGCGTAACTGGACGAAAACTTGGGCAGGTGCCATTCATATATTTCTGAGCGTAAACCTAGGAAGGACAGGTCGTAACGGATTTAGTTTATGGCGTAAGATGACCTTGCCATGGTTGAGGTCGACAGGTGAAGAAATTTTTTCAATTTTTAACACTTCCAATTAGCAAAAACATGTACAAAAAACACAACATTTCATTGCAAAAAAGGGCACAATAAAACACCGCACCGCACCGCACCCAACACACCCCGATAAGGGTTACTTGATTTCAACCCTGTACCTTTTACAGGGTATTCTGTGTCGGGCGAAAATTTGATACGCGCAAAAAATCTTTCCCAGAAGTGCAAAACTTGGTACATACACGCACAATAGTTCTACTTGTGAGGTGATTCTTTCCCTGGTAAGTGATTTCGATAACTATCTAAAAATGTTATATTTTAGGTGCTCCATTCACAAGCGCTTCCACTAGCGATAACGAAAAGTCAGATCGCCATACACGAAAACATAAAAAAAGTAAACGTAACAAAGATATCGAAGACGTATCCGATGACGTCACGACAAAAAGTTCGAAAAAGAATAAAGTGAAAGCCAAAAACGACGAAAGCGAGGACTTATGTGTAAAGAAAGACAGAAAGAGGAAAAAACATAAAAAGACATATGAAGATAATATTGACAATGATGAACCTAGTGTAAAAAAGAAAAAGAAGAAGAAAACCCCTTCATGACATACTTATCTCGTTTTTTATATAAAGTTGAAGCAGTAGCCTTAAAATTAATTTGAGTAGGCCAGGCAGCTTTATCAAAGTGTCTTTTTCCCAGCATTCTGTCAATACCCGCAGACTTAGAAGTAGCTGGGCAAGTGAACCAAGGACTTAGGTTAACTCTTTAGGTATGGATGTAACGCAGAGTCTAAGATCATTAGGGAGGTTACGAAAAAAGATGTCTACGACGTACCGGCAGCCGAACTTAGACACTGATCGATTGTGCTTCTGAAAGTTGCTTGAAATGCTAATTTCCAGAACGGCTGTGCAACGTCGTACGTCGTAGATTTTGGTTTGCGTAACCTCCCTATTAACGACCCATCCTCTATTACCGCCTAATATTTCCGGGTATTTTCCGTATGAGTAGAGTCTGTTAAAGAGTCTATTTATGGCCATTCTTGGACCCACGGATATTATTAATTGCGAAGAGAAATGATTGCGACAACTATTTGATCCGGCAAAATGACTGCCATTATGCTATGACGTCATCATATATGTTTAAAAATGCTGAAATTTAAGAACTCTAAGGTGATGATCTAATAAACCTTTTCAATTCTGTTTTGGTTTTCTATAAGATAAAGGATTGAAATTTAACATATTTTCCGGTTGTTTTTCAAAATTAAATATTTTTGGTGCAACATTGCCCTAAAAATGATTAAAAAAAAAATTTCGAAAACGATGACGTCATCAATTATGACGTCATTGTATTTGCTACCATTTTGATGACGTCATTTGAATTACTTTTGTGTTATCTAACTACCATCCAAATTTGAAGTCAATAGCAGTAGTTCAAAAGTTATGGGCATTTGAATGTTGTATTTTTTATAAAAAAAATTGAAAATTTTACTAAATTTACGAGAAAATGATCGATAACTTTTGAACGAAAAAAGATTTTTAAATTCTGATTTTAGATTCTGAAAGGTTGTACAATGGGATTTCACATATTTTTCGGTGTTTAGCAAGAGTTCATAGTTTTTGCCCAAAATTGCCCTCGAAACTGTAAAAAATGCTATAAGGTTACCATTTTGATGACTTCATTTAAACTAATTTGGCCTTGTCTAACTTCAGTCCAAGTTTGAAGGTGTTATCATTATTAGCTAAATACTTATTGACAATTAAACTTTGCTTTTTTATAAGCACTTTTTCTTACCTGACATCAAAATGGTTGCCATAGCAACGCCTCAGATCAAAATTTTGCAGATATCTTCCTAAATAAATTTTAAGAATACTTACAAAGTTTCAAGTTCATAGCTTTTACAGAAAAAAAGATATTTACGAAAAACCGTGCCACAAAGTATCATCTTATGAGCAGGCCGCTAGATTTACATTCGACGCGACGTTGATACGGCCGTATACTGTAAGCGAAATCGACAGCAATTTATGTGGAACATTTTTGTTCTCAATCTATATTTTCTTTAAGGTAACCTTTCTGTTAATTAACGGAGTAACTAAAGACAGCACAGTGCCCTGAAAGTATTATGATAACTTGAAACCATATCCCTGTTGAAACAATTATGATTAGGGCATGTCATATCTTAATTAATTGGCTTGCACAATCATGATCAGTCAATATTTGTTTGAGTCGTATGCCGGGATAAATTGGGAATGAATACCTTTGACGCCCAAGTGTCAAAGCCAGTATTCTTCGAGGGACTAATTTTAGCATATTCTAGCGGCTCTGTCTGATTTTTCGGACGTAAAGGGAGAATTTTGGAAAATTTATTCCCAATTTTCCAACTGATCAGTACTATTAGAGGTGCAGGAACAAAAAATGTCTTGATTTGACATGACCCTTACGTAGACAACAATCTAGTAAGTTGAATAAATTTTCATTTAGCAAAAAAAAGGAAACTACGGCCATTTCATTTAGCTGTTTGTCTGAGAACAATGATTACAACATCCGTTAAGTTTACGTCCGTTAACGGAAAAAAAGAGGCTGCGCCGCTTGATTTTTAATTTGCGTCAGCATCATCAGTCAATCAACAGAGTAACTGCAGTACCTGGAAAAACAGGTTAAAAGTACTTAACCTGACCTTGAAATTATAATTTTGGTCATTTAAACTGAGCTGAACTTTATTTAACCTCGTAATGTTTCTTAGTTTTGGATTGATATCATTTTCAATGGATAAATACAAAAGCTAAAACCAAAATTACTATAGCTTATAGTTTACCGAATGGCTTCAGCTCTTTCGCATAAATAATTGGAAGCGATTGTCAAACAGAAAAAATGCTGGAATTTTTGCTATTTACATTTGCATTTCCAAACTCGGAAAAAGTGGTTACATACGTTCCTGCACATATTTTTGCATAGATTCCAGTTTCCTTTTCATTCATAGGCATAGTTCTGCAGAAAGCCAAAATGCAAAGCCATATTCATTCGTTCATATTTTCTTTTAGGAGAATGACACGGTCTTGAAATTTTCTGCAGATGTTTATGCTTATGCAAGGTCTCTAGAAAATTTTAGTAGGTTTTAATATGTAGTTCCAAGTTGGTTCTATTGGCTTTCAAAATAAAAAATGTGGTTTTTGCAAAAAAATTTTTTAGCATTTTTCAAAATAATGCTGTTAGGATTTCAAAGAAGTGAGGTTGTTCATTAGGGGGGGGGCTTCTAACAAGATAAGAGAGCTTATAATGAATAATTTCAGCTTTTTTTGGGCGCTTATTGGAGTGGAGTTGATAGAAAGAGGCTTAATCGATGAATTACCCGTGTAAAGGTTCTATTAGCTTTTTCCTTTCTATCTCTCGTGTTGACTTTGCACCAAAAAATTTTCTTCTTGCAAATGTTGTTCTGGACCTTTCTGACCTGGAAAAATATATACTTTTTGGAACGAAAATCCTGGAATTTTGGAAAATTATTTTCACCCTAAATATTGGGCAAACAAATTCACTCAAGATTGTTTAATATGACTAATTCAATAGGGAAAGTGGAATTTGCTTAAAAGTTTTGAAAAGTCTCGAAAGAAGTTAAGCAGATGCTCTAGAAGAATATAGTAACTTGAAAATTCGTGGACTGTCCAATTTTTGCTGTAACCTTAATAATATCTGTTGGGTTTTGTTGATTCTGAAAAGCGGGCGACAGAAATTTTCGCGAGCTCCACAATATTTTCTTTAAGAATAATCTTGCAAAATATTTCAAATAATAGAGTGGCAAAAATTACTTCGCCAATTCGTGAATACTACAATCCAATAACCGCAAAAATCTCCAATTTAGATATCAAGTCCGGTCAAGTTTATATGTTCCGTCAAAGTTTTTTCTCTTCATGAAGGTATTTGTATGTACACTAAAGAGCAAACAAAATACTTTAAGGGAAGAAATTTTGGTGAATCCCGAAAAAAAAATTAATTTTGCGGGAATTAATTTTGGCGTCGGAAAAAATATTTTGTTAAAAAAATCTTCTATGCAGAACGTCTGGATGGTGTATTAGGTTGAAATTGTTAGCTTAACCACATTAATTTTGACGAATGTTGAAAAGATGAATTTTGGCGGGAATTAAGTTTGGCGAATTTTTCCTCGATTCACCAAATTCGCCAAAATTTCTTCCCTTAAGGTATTTTCGGAAAAATAGTCCTGTCATGCATGGAAAGGGGCGAAGGTTATGGTTTCCCACTTTTTCTGACTTAGCTGTGAAACATCTGGTTTTCATTTAAAATAGCCTTATGTAACAAACTGCGCAACAAATTTCATCATGCTTCTCATATGAGCATGATTTACTTTTTCAGTTTATTTTTGTCCGTTGTTAACAGAAGCATCAAAAAAGCGCAAAATAAAAAATAGCTGTTCTTTTTCCATGAAAGCCACTTTGACAAAGAGTCTAGCCAAAGCCAAATGGTCTCAGAATAACAACAGAACATCGAAGCGTGGTGGGGGCGTTCGCTTGTATATTCGTAATCAGTTTACATACAAAGTGCGCAAAGACATAATGAAGAAGGACGAAACTGTTGGACATCTATGGCTTCAACTTCACCTCACCTCGGTCGTCCGTCAGGACGCACCACTTCAGCAACGAGATTGTTTCGATTGTTCATCAGTGCCTGAAGATCATTTATGTCATCTTGTCCTGTATCCTGAAGTAGGTTGTCAATATACGTCAGCCGTCTTCTGCCTCTCCTTGCTCTCCCCTCTGATCGCCAAAGGACAAGCTTGCTTGCTATTTCTTCGTTGTGCCTCAAGCAATGCCCAGCAAGACGCATTCTTCTCTGTTGGGTCTTTGTTAAGACCCTCGGAAGATTGCCATAAAGTTGCTCATTTCTAATGCGATCCCTCCATGACACCTTCAAAACCATCCGCAACATTCTGGTATAACAACCATCGATTTGCTGTGATGTTGCTTTTTTTAGCGTCCAGGTTTCTGAGCTGTAGAGCAATACAGTCTCTACTGTAGATGTGAATAATCTTATCTTTAACCTTTCCGACAGTTTTGATTTCCAAATTTCTCGACGCTTGTAACAAGCAGTCCACGCAAGCGCTTTTCTAACAGAAATATCTTTTTCAGTGCTCTCCTATCAAGCACCAAGATATTTGAATTGTTCAGCAACCTTAACGTTTTACCACTTTTTTCTTTAATTCAAATTGGATGATTGTGATTGAAAACCTGTATTTCAGTAGCTTCAAATCAAAGGTAAAAACACCTCCTTTCTTCTTGCTGTCGTTTACCAGCCGAGTTCTGTCAATGGCGAAAAGATTAACTGGCTACAGAAGTTTGAGTCAATTGTATAATTTGTGTCAACTATCTGGACAGATCCGATTATCATCACTGGAGACTTTAATATTGACTTTTGTAAAAAAGAAACAAATGCATACATAAACTATCATCAAATCCTCGATAAACTGTTCAACAAGTGCAGATCAAATCCCATCAAAGTACTTGAAACTATGCGTTGTTGTAGGAGCCAGTCCAATATGCCACATCATTAACACCTCGATAGATCATGAAATCTTCCCTCGATAATTGAAAATCTTCAAAATCACCACACCAATACCGAAAGGTAAAGCAACCCATCGAGGCTAGTGACTACCACCCAATTTCTACCCTTTCTGCGTTATCCAAAGTTTTTAAAAAGTTGATGATGAAACAGATATCAGATTACCTCGAAAGAAACCAACTACTTTCAATGCATTAGTCAGGCTTTTGGAAAAGACATTGCACAATCACATCCTGTACAAAATTCAAAAAATGACATCTTGAAAGCAATGCATAGAGATGACGTAACTCTCGCCGTCATGGCTCATTTCTCGAAAGCTTTTGACACTGTCGACTATGAGACTTTAATAAGAAAACTCCATCTGTTGAAATTCTCAAAGACTTCTATGTGAATGCTTGCAAACTACCTTTCGGATCGCCGCCAGTTCACCCAAGTCAATGAAACGATATCGAAAGAACTTACTGTTACGAACGGTGTTCGTCAAGGCAGCATACTTTTTAACATTTGTGTGTCAGACATGAGTGGTGAGACCGATGCTGAGATGATTCAATACGCTGATGACACCATGTACCGGTTCAGCAAACCAAAATCGTTCGATCAATGTGTTGCTCAAATTAATGAAGATGTTAACAGAGTGCAGTTGTGGTCTCGAAACAGCAACTTAATCTTTAATGCTGAAAAGACTAACAGTATTCTTTTTGCCACGAAGCAAACGACCAATCGACACGAATTCAATCATCAAATTTCTCCAACAGACGGAAGTCATATCAATCAGACCTCTGAATTCAAGCTAAATGGTGTCACGTTCAGAGAAGTTCATGTTCACATCAACAAACCACTTCTTCAGCGTTCGGTACGCTGAAAACTCTTGCTCACCTAAAAAGGTTCATCTCATTTAAACTTCGCAAACAACTCGCTGAAACATTTGTATTAAGCAAACTGGACTATGGTAATGCCATCTACCACAGAGCACCAACTTATCTGATGAACCAACTAAAAAAAGTACAAAATGCTACTGCTAGTTTTGTTCGGTCACGTTACTCAAAGATCAACGACGTTGTTGAACTCAAATGGCTGCCAATAAAAGAAAAGGCGGAATTCAGCGTTTTGAAACTCGCCTGAAGATCCATCAACAGTACCGAGTGGCCGAAGTTCTTGCCTATGCAACAAGCCAAAGAACCGACAAGGCCGTCTCGAAATCAGCAAAGCAACAGTGTAAAGATTGCGTGTACGATCAATGTTTCAAATACGTTCGAATATGAGGCATCAAAGATCTTTAACAGTCTTCCTGGATGTTGTAGAAATGCAACAGTTTATAATGACTTTTGTAAAAATATTAAGAACTATTTATTAGATAAAGCATTAGCTCGGAGCTTAGCCTAGGTACTACTTATTCCTTATCATACATGCCTTAATTTGTTTTTGTATGTTTTTTATTGTTTAATGAGTGTTCCGTATACCTTGCCTATACTTTAACATTTCAATCTAATTAATTCTATGCGTAATTTTATCTAACTTTCTAATACCAGTAGTGATTGATTTTCACATTCTTAGCAAGCTCCTCACAGTATGCATTTAATCTGATTCTACCGCTACTAGTTTTTTGATTTTCTAATTCTTTTACTGGTATAATTTTCTTTTAATGCAAACTGTATGATAAATATTATTTTATTTTATTCATGTTTATTTTATTTTTTAGTAGGTGATATTTTATGGTGTTTACTACAAGCGTTTTATTCTTTTAAGTTTGTTCTTTTCTGACCAATTTTCCGATACCGTAATTTTCTCAAGTAGTGATTGAGCTCTTTTCAATAGTGTTATCCATTACTTTTTCGTCGTGTTCTTTGAATGTATTTTAGTTTTTATATAATACTTGAATCGTCATTGATTTTTTTTTTGTTTTTTTTTAAATTCAATATTTTTTTACTAGGTTTTGAGATTATATAGCATTTTCCACGAAATTAATAGGTTTTTTCCTTCTTAATCCCTACGTTTCTATTTTATACTTCCTATATTTTTGTGAAACATACTATATACTATTGTTTTACTTTGATTTTTTTTACAATGACTTTTATGCATATACGAATATCATATATTATTTCAGGAGAAGAGCCATTTTGTAAAATTATGGAGCTGAAATATAAACCATTATTGTTATTATTACTATTATTATTATAATTTGTCAAACATGTAAAATGAACCAATTTTTTCGTGGAATCAAAAAGTTAGGGGGCCCTGGTTTTGTGAAAAATAATAGAGATGGATGAAAATTGATAACTTTGCAAGCGGAAAAATAGCGCTAATGATTTCCCCAATGCAATGAAGTTTTTGCCAAGATTTTTGGCCGACGTTTTTCCGATGTTTAATTGTAGCAGCGTGCTGTTACGTTGCTGTTGCATGAGACGTCACTAGCCGCAACTAAATAGCGCACTGCGCGAGTCACGATCGCGTCCCCGCTGAATAAACATAACAGGTCAAAAGATTCCTAAAGCAAAACCAACTTTCTTGTTATGAGATTAAACCGAGGTTTCATCCTTTTAGACTAGTGTTATTCTATTAGCTTTCTCCTCAAAAATTATTAGGTAATTTGTTTCAAAATTTAACACATAGAAATAGTTTAGGGGTTTACTTGGGAGTGCATAACATTTTTTGTATGGTTTTATTCTGTAGAATATTTTCGTGCTTTCGAGCAGAAATCAAAACAAAGTCAAACAGCCAAAACCGTGACCTGTACTAAAACGCGGATCAACGGATCTACGGATTTACGGATTGCTAAAACCCGGATCAACTTTGATAAACGCCCATTCTCTAAATAACGCCACACTTTCTCTAATAAAAGCCCCGCCCTGCCCTCCCGCCTCTATTGAAGTGTAAGAAACGTCCGTGTGGAGGCGAGGAGAGCATTTTGTTGGCCACGCAACGCAAGTTTGGAACTTTGGCTCACAACATTGCCACTCAAAGAAGAGGGATTCAGCATGGACAAGACGACATTCTGGGACCTGATAAAGATTCG
>JAUBWS010079332.1:0-12782 GCA_032270445.1 Darlingtonia californica
GTAAGTAGGTCGGAGAGGCCTAGTGTCAGTATCAGCCGTACAACGAGGGAGTCTATCCCCTTTTCGATTGCGCTAGACTAGGGAGATGTATTGCTGAGGCAGAGCGCCACACCTGCCGTCAGCTCCCAGTGACTTACCGCATAGGTCAGATTACCTTCACTGTGCTACTCATGCGTTGAGTGAAAGAGGGTCGGGCTCGAACCAGGATCCTTTCGATTGCGAGGTGAGCACTCTACCGACTGAGCTATCCGACCCATCTTACGTGCACCAACCCTAACTATCAAACTCATATGCATTTCCCTGAAGTTTATTGAAATTATTTCATTTATCCTCAAATTTCCATATGAATAAGTCATATCATTCACAATGGGCGTAACTTGCACTTGCATTATGTTCATTACACATTGATGCAGATTTTCTTAAAAATAATTAAATTTGAAACAATAACGATGCTTCACCGTCTCAAATTGGAAGAAGGGTGGATAAGACTGTATTTATTAAACTAGTAGCATATTATCGTCATGTATATTCATGTGCAAGCCACCTCCAGGTGGCAGTATTGACTCAGTCCAGTTCTGGTCAGTTGGAAAGTTACTGCAACATTTGGCACAATTCTGCTCATTCATCTAACTTGATATTTAGCTTAAAAGAAGGGTTTTTGGTGATCTGAGAAAACACCAAATTTCACAATATAATTTAGCACTCAGATTAAGTTTAAACCAAAAGTTACACTTAGTTTTGAAGACATCATCAGATTTTTAAACAAATCCTTTTATCGTGCATAGTCTTTTAGTCCAGTTACATCTCTAGGCAGATACATCTTTAGGCATTAATCCTACTGGCTGTAAAACCCTATTGGGTCTTAAGTTAAGATTTAAGTCTAATTGTATTGAATTTTTGCTTAGAATATTTTTTCAAGAAATTAGAAAAGAACTGCATAGCGAAAAAGTGAACTTGAGCCCAAATTTTAATGACGCCATCAAAATTTTAGAACTTTTTCTATCAAGTTTTTCTAAATGTAGGAAACATATGGATGATAGTTATCATAACTTTAGCTTTGTCTTGCCACGATTAAAATTACCCGGATTTCACACCGTCTTTAATTTTATAGTTTTTTTTGTGAGGTTTACAGTTTAGACCGACAGGAAATGTCTATGAACAACAACCGACCGTGTATAATACGACACCTCGCTAGTTGAGCCATTAACTAATATTTCATATTATTGCCTCGGGAAAAGTCGAGAAGGAAGGAATTCTATCTAAAGCAAACTTTCATCCCGAAATGACATCAAGGTCAGAAGTTGCCCCCAGATAAAATAGGGGGTATGTTATAAAGTAGGATAAAGATAAAAAAATAGGGTTGACATAATGTATTAGGACACGTTTTTTTCAATGTACCAAATCGGCTATTTTTAACGCTTTGAAAATAATCAAGAACATGATTGTTTGAGTACAACAAGTTTTATGTTCTGGAAGATGAACTGAAATATGTAAATTAATTTTTCTGAACATTTTTGTCCGAGATTTCAAGTATATATCCTGATGAAGTAATGACCATTTCAATCCGGAATAATAAAGGATCAAAAAAATCTTCCCTCATTCAAGATTCATTTAATCTTCTCATTTTTTTTTTTTTTTTGAAAACAATGTTTTGGACCAGATTTCTCGATTTCAAGATAAGTTGGACAAAATAGCCGTTGAAAATTCGGAGTAATTGAGGATTTTTTTTCTCATTTTGAAATCCCGGCCTTCAATTTCTCTCACTGTAATAACAACTATGAATTTGAGATAAGATAACAACAATACAGGTTTTGAATTAATTTAACCTTATATTAACCGAAAATAATACAATTTAAGCTAAATGGAGTACGTTAGGTAAGGATCAAAACAGTCATTTGTAGTTTCGGTTATTCTATTGAGATGTTTATCTATATCGGAAGACAAAAAACCAGTATCAGTATCCACGTGTCAGTCTACGCCATTTCAGGGATTAGTTTAGACTAAGACTTTATGCAATTGAATAGTAAAAATTTGAAAAATCGGAGTGTTTTTTGATTTTTGCGATGATTTAGCGATAGAAGCCTTAATTGATTAATTTTCAGTCAAGTGAGAAGGTTGAGATATGGTCCAATTTAACAGTAACACAAGTGTTTGCACATAAACAGGTGCCATATAGGTGCCTAATTATATGCGTGAGAAAAGAGGGTATTTAAAGCACCACTGTTGCACGCTGGCACATTTTAAATTACAGGAACCAGCACATTCTAGTATTATATTGTTTTGTATATGTTTCTGCACTTTAAATAAAAGATGATCTAATCTTATATTACTCCGATTTTGAGGATATCAAAATAAGGGATCGAAATTTCTATTACTTAACATTCATTGTCCATGTACAGCATTTCGTGTCGAAATTATATTTTCCAAATATTAATGGTAATGCAAAAACAACTCATCCAACTATATTATGAAACTAGAACCCTATGGGCATACATAACAAACGTTTAAGATATCTAAATATATGATATGAGTGAGTTATGATCAAAATCATTCATTGATTATTTGATCCTATAGTACTCCAATTTTTGAAATTTTGTTCCAACCTATAGTGTACATCAAAATACGTTAATATGCAAAGTTTTATGGGATTATTCTTGTCCGTTTAACATCTATCCCAAATTTTGTGACTTTCAGACATTTTGACCTCCGATTTGGTACAGTCAAAAAAACGTGTCCATTACCGTAAATTCTCGAATAAACGCACAGGGCGCTTTTCAAATGGGAGAGGGGGGGGGGGGGGGGTGCTCATTCGAGAGGGACAGCATGAAAACGAGGCGAGGCTTCAACCTTGATTTCCTGTACCAACTCTGTTATAGGCCCTGGAAGATGCATCAAAACAGATACAAGCTTGTAAAAATATGTTGGTTGGCAATGGAGGTAATTTATTATTCTTAACTTGTAAACTATGTCATGTCTTACCGCGTCCTAACTATTGTTTCGTTTCCTTGCACAGAACAAGAAATGCAGTCCGAATTAGCCGTACAGTTGGCACAAGAATTTTATACCGGACTTTTGTTCGCCATTATAAATAATCTATCAAGATTGGATTTTGAGGTATGTAGTATTTTTTCAATCATCAGTCCACATCAATCCTCGAAATTAACATTTTTTTCAACGCAGAATCTTGCCTTCGTTATCTTTAATTTTGTATGGTGGCTGTTACGGTGACATCTGCGCTAAATGATCAAATTCATCTTGCATTTTAGTTTTCTTTCTGAATAAAGTTGAGCCATGCATATTGTTTATGTCATTATTTCCACTTATAAAAGTATAAGTGCAGAATAGCGTTTTAATTGCATTTACATAGGTCAAAATAGGAAAATATATTGTAAATCATGATATTTTATTCGATATAGAAAGTTAACTATTGAAGCAATATTCAATTCAATCAATCAATTCATCAATATTTATTTAAAAAACTGGATTTACTTTTTCTGTTTCCAACATGTGAAATTTGCTCAGCTTAAATGTTCTTATTTTTTTGCCCAATTCGAGCCTCACTTGTTCTTATCGATGGTTCTAATTATAGTTTTAGATAACGTTAAAATATTTTTGTGATAATATAGTAATTTTCTCACATACAATGCTTCTTCCTTTGCCGAGAGATTGTTCTTCCAGCGACCTAGTTCAGAGAATGATGGCAAGAGCTACACAACAAAATCATCTGTACTGTATTCAATGTTGCATCAGAATTTTTATTCTATTGAAGTAGAGAAATTTTCTACTTTGTTCTTCTCGCAAGCCAACTGAGTGGAGCCTCAGCTTAATCTTAGAATGTTGAAATATTTTTTGGAGGAATCTGAGCTTCCTGGTTTCTTAAAAAGTTTGTTCTTGCAAAAAAGGATAAATTATTTTGAATAAAAACATAATAAATAATTGATATTTTGCAGGCTATTATACCGGGCGATTCAAAAAATCTTTGAGTGAATATTTTAAGGTATCCATAAAATTCTTTTACTTAAATTTTTTTCATTGTATAGAGGAATCACTAACTTAAAATTTGGTATACCATACTTTAATTTTCGTTCAGTAGATCAAAAGTTATGGATAATAATGTTCAAAAGTTATTTTTCAAAAATGAATGAAAAAGCTTTCTTCTCGTAAAAGTGAGAAAAACATATCTATAAATTTTACTCCTTTTGTTCGCAATAAAATTCTCTATTCCCAAAAGGAATATCTGGTAGATTTTGCTTGGAAACTTTTTTAAAACTTTTTTGTTTTGTGAAAACTTTTATAAGAACATTTTGTAAGATAGTTGAGAGGAGAATTCTTATCAAGATGCCTCGACTTACGCTATGAACAACGAATTTGAATTTGCATTGAGTTTGCAAAAATAAATAATTATTTGGAAGTTTTGCGTCGCTGGCCTATCCGTTGGCCTAGTGATCGTCTTCCATCTGTAAATAATTTGATAAAATTGAACTTCTCTTCACTTATTAATACCATATAAAAGATTTTGCTTGCCATTATCTCGTTTTTTCGTCCGTTTTGAAAAGTAGCTTTCGAACATTTTTATCCATAAATTTTGATCTACTGGACAAAAATTAAAGTATGATATACCAAAAT
Organism: Darlingtonia californica; assembly: GCA_032270445.1. NCBI lineage: Eukaryota > Viridiplantae > Streptophyta > Magnoliopsida > Ericales > Sarraceniaceae > Darlingtonia > Darlingtonia californica. The sequence goes on from JAUBWS010079332.1 coordinate 4,627, forward strand.
TTAGGTTAGTTATTCCTCTATACAGATAAAAAAAATTAAGTAAAAAAACTTTATGGATACCTCTAAATATTTACTCAAAGATTTTAACTTTTTTTTTGAATCACCCGGTATTTTATTATTATAACTCGTTGTTATATTTGATAAAGAACAGCTTTAATATGCCTAATAGCAAAAAAGCGATCAATTTAATTGAATAAGTAACAAGAAACTTAGCAGTTACAAACGGGAGAGCGATGAGAAACAAAAACAATTACGTTGCCACTATGAATCTCGATATTCAATAAATTTGTTCCTTACTCATAAGTACGAGATCGTCTAAAGTCAAATTGATAAATGTTACCGATTTTTACCGAGCTTACTCGTGAAAATATTTGATAAGAAAAGTCTTGACTTGACTTAAATGCATAGATCTTGTTGATGCCTTGCGCCCCATTACAATATTTGGACCATTTACCTTCGTTGGCATATCGCTCGGCGGTTAACAGGGGAAGGTTAGTGTATTTTCTTATATGGTCCGTCCAGCGTTTTGGTGGCCTTTTCACGTTTTCTTGGTTAGTTGAAATCCTGCTTGTAACTCTTGTATACAAGCGACTGGTGTTTTGGTTTCCTACATACGTGTCCAAACCACTTCAGTCTCCTTGTTTTTATGATGTCTATGGTTGTTCTCTCTGTACCAGTTGCTTTCCTAATGTTACAATTGGTTAGCCTATCTCGTCTAGTAACTCCAAGAATGGGCCTTAAGCATCTCACGGTTGTTCTCTCTGTACCAGTTGCTTTCCTAATGTTACCATTGGTTAACCTACGTCTAGTAAACTCCAAGAATGGGCCTTAAGCATCTAATTTCAAATACTAGAAGGTTACTTTCATCCTTGGTTGTTAATACCCAAGTTTCTGCTGAATATGTGGCTAAATGTAGGATAAGAGCTCTATAGAGACGAATTTTCAATTTCAATAATATGCTTATCTTGTTCCAGATAGATTCGCGAAGTCTTCCGAAAGTGGTTGAAGTAAAGCCGATTCTCCTTTCCACATCTTCACTAATATCGGGTATAGAGCTGCCGAGGAACATGTTTTCAAGCTGTTCTCCTTGGATTACAATGTTGTTGTTTAATTTTGTTAAGACTTTGCATTTGTCAACGTTTATCTTCATGTACCATTTCATATAAGCTTGTTGTAACTCTTCAGTAGCTTCCTGCAGTTTTTCGAATTTCAGGGCATGTAATGTTGTATCATCGCATATTTCAAATTGAGGGACAAGCTTTCGTCATTCATTGCAAAATTCTCCGACATACATTTCATCTCGTTCAGAATGAATTCTAAGAAAATGTTAAAGAGAGTCGGTGAGAGAAGACAACCCTGTCTGACACCTAGCATATCAGAATACTAAACCAGTTTGTCAATTTACCATCGATGGTTACTGCACATTTGGTTTTATCGCACATTCTTTTAACGATGCTGATAATCTTTCTATTTACCCTAATGTGCAAACATTTTCCACAAAGCTTTTCTCAAAATAGTATCAAACGCTGATTTAGAATCCACAAAATCAAAATGATTATGTATATCATGTTCCTTGGCTTTCTCCAGCAGTTGACGAGTAATGAAAATTGCGTCAAAAGTGCCTCTGCTAGGACGGAATCCAAATTGGTTGTCAGTAATGAAGTCTTCGCTGCACCTTTTTATCCTTTGGAGAATGATGTGACTGAAGACTTTTCCTGGGATCGAGATAAGTGATATTGCTCTATAGTTCGACGGATCTAGCTTACTTCCTTTTTTGTGTATTGGTGTGATGACCATTTTTGACCAGTCTAGAGGTGGTTGTTCGTCTGTCCAGACTTGTTCAAAAACATGTTCAAAAACGAACCATTTTGTCTCCTCCCGCCTTTAAGACCGCAGTGATCGAATCGAATCAACGCCAGGGGCTTTCCGATTTTTCATTTAAGCAATGCTCTTAGTGATTTCTTCTTCGCTGATCGGTTCGATATCAGCGTGGTATGTTTCATGTGGGACTATTTCGTCTGCTGCACCTTCTTTGTACGGAAATCGATTGTTTAGGTGGTTTTTAAAATGTTCCTCCCAGCATTTTGATAATTTACTGATGTTGGTTTGCCTGTTTCCTTGTTTATCTTTGATGGCTATGATTGGCTTTCGTGATCTTCCCTCCAAATCTCTGACATTCTTAAACAGATTGTAACTATTGTTGTTGCGGAATTTTTTTCATTTGTTGAATTTTTAAATCCATTTTCTTTTTCTTAAATAGTTTTATTTCTCGTTTTACGGCTTTATTCAGTGATCGGTATCTTTCTTTGATAACCACGTTATCTTTATTATTATTATAAATTTTACAGTTCCCTAGTTTCTAGAGTAAATTGGTCGATGTATACAAAATAACCATCGTCAATCTCTAAGAATTCCTACCGATAGATAGAGTACAAAAATTATTTAGAGAAATATTTCTATTCGAAACAACTTGGTCGAGTAGCGACTTCACAGAACGTCCCCTTCTTGTATATTTTTTCGTCATTAAACATGAGTTGTTTGACGGATCGTTCTAGTGACATACGAACTACATGCGACGCATATTTAGTTTGTTGTGATTTCACGAACGAGCTTACGTCTTGAGAATTGCAGATTTCGTGCAGTGGGGCATTTGTTATCACATACCGATAGTCTTGTTGGTCGATATAAACATGTTTGAATCCATTTCGGACCATCCGTCGTAGAAAGGATCGATATGCGACATCAAGTCGGTCTTATTGAGGTGTGATAAGGCTCCGGTTTTGGAATACGTCAACCTGCTACGTACAAAGCTGTTCAGGAACATAATTCGTGTATGCAAGTTGATCTGGAAATTCTGAAATAGGTTTGTCATTTCAGCAAACTTTCTATGTGCCAGTTGTATTCGATGGTTTATTTCGTTTTCGAACGTGCTAGGTTGATCAGGTATTTGAACTCGTTCACATTTTCCAGATTTGTTGATCGAAAAGTCATCAATGATTCAGTTGTTGAGTTGAGAATTATTGTCTCTGTTTTGCTCTCATTGATGGTAAGTCCAAAACTTTCGAAGACAGCATAAAGGAGCTCGGTAGCTTTTTGGAGTCCCTTGCGAGTTAGCAAGAACAAAACGAGGTCATCCGCATAGCCGGACCAGGGAAGCGTAGAAGTGCCCCAGGGTCTGACATTATCGTTACGCATTTTCACTCGATCTTCTCTGGAGAATGCTAATTCTTTACTTGTGTTCGAAGAACTTGATGTCTGTGTTCTCGCAATGATTCATGAAAGCACGCATAGCGTAGTCAATGTATAGGTTAAATAAGATTGGGCTGTCTGGCCCTCCTTGACGTACTCCGGAGGTAGTAGTGAATGTTGCTTTGGTCTCGTTGAATGTAACAGATGTATTTTCTCCAAGATATCAATCAGACACTGGTTTTGTGATGAGTGGAACCGAACCCTAACTGAGTAAAATAACCACTTTCTAGGGATATGGTCAAACGCCGCCGTGAGGTCGATAAACAGGAGGAAAAGCGGTTGTCTCTTTCTGTTGGTTATTTGCTGAGCACGCTTAATGGTAAATATTCCATCAGTTGCTCCACGATTTGCTCTGAAGCCGTTTTATTCCTGGGAGAGTTGGGCCTCGTACCACAGACGCAGTCTGTCGAGGATAATACTGACGATGAGTTTGCATACTGTTGATCCTATGCTCAATCTGCTGTACTTGCTCGGGTCACTTTTGGAACTTTTTCCTTTCCACATGGTTTCGAGGCGTGAATTCCCCCATGCCGCTGGCACATCTAAATTGTCCCACAAATTTGTTGTTATTCGTTGGATGATTTGCAGCATTAACGGGTGTTCACAACGTTTAAGTAGCTCTGGAGTAATATCGTTGCTAGCTTTCCTTTCTTTTAATTTCCATAAATGTTTTTGGATTTCATCAACAGTTGGGGGCAGATTGTTCATATCAATCGATCTTGATATTTGTTGGAGTGTATTGACAAACTCAGGTAGTGGAGTACAAAGTTCATTTGGTGTGTTACGCGCAGAGAAATCTGGATTGAAATGATCCTTGAAATGAGTCAGAAGTTTATCCGGTGGGCAAGAATTGCGTATCGACTTTAAGGTTGTTGTTTGGTCATGTGCATTTTTGAACAGTTTTTCAAGCTCTCTGTTGAATGCAAGTTGATTCAATCGTTGTGCATCTACTTTAAAATGTTCGTTTTTCAGATACCTTGCTCGCTTACGAATCTTTTTGTGATATGCTGATATGGTTTTGGTATCAGCATTTTTTCCGGATAAGTTCATCCTTTGTTTTATAAAGTTCTTTGAGTTTCTGGTCATTAAGCCACGGTTGTTCGAGTTTGTTGCGTACGATGCGAGGAAGTGTGTTCTCTACAGCATTCTTCAGTGAGGTGATGAGGTGTAGAGTTATCGCTTGCTTCGGGAATATTGTTACACGACTCAGCCATGGTGGTAAGGAATTTTTGCTCCGTTTCTTTGTCATTCAGCGCTCGATAATCTATAAAAGGATCAGTCTTTTTTGGTGATCTTTTGATGAATCCACTAACTTTGTTGGCAGGAGTGTTCATAGCGGAGATGACTAGCCTATGATCAGTGTCAAACTCATACGAATTGTACACTCGGCAATTTATCACATATTGTCGAAGCCAGCTGCAGGCAAGTTAAAGTCGTATATTTTCTTAGTCGTACCATGTGGTGAATGCCATGTTATTCTGCGGCAGTTTTATGGCTGAACCATGTGTTTAATACGGACAGACGGCGAATTTGGAAGAATTCGTGAAACCTTTCACCGTTATTGTTGACATGAAGATCGTCAATAACATGCGGCAGATATGGTTGCATTGAAATCCCCTAAACGAATAACTTTTTGTTTCTTATTCAGGTTAGTAAATTGTTTGTGGAGTGTGTTGTAGAAAGAGTTTTTACTGCTGGTAGTGCTCTCTTTGGTCGGAGCATAACAGTTTATCACTCGAAGGTAGCAACCAAAGACTCGGACATCTAAGGTTCACATAAGTCACTTGCACGATCTCGATGTTTGGGTCAATTTTCACAATGATCCCAACGCCATGTCGTCTTTTGAGTGTGTTACCGCACCAGTGAGTTTCGTATTTGCTTTTTGTTTTTGATCGCTCTTTCCTGTTCTTATGTTGATCGTTCCAATGTTCCATTTTTGAAATTTTCTCGGCATTCCTTCTTAAGAGTATCTGGGTATTTAATAAGTTCCAATCTCGCATTTCTACGATTTTTGCATAGAAGTTCTGTATCTTTTCCGAGGCCCTCAGTTTTTTAATTTCTCTTCAGGCCAACGATATCGCCGGATATTTTATTGGTTTCTGTCTTGAACTTTTCATACAGTTCGTCAACAGGCAGATCACCAAGTAACACGAGAGGAGCAAATGCTCCCCCAATAGTGATTTTGAAGTCTGTCGTCATTTAACAGCTTTCATACATCGTATTGTTTTTGTCTCTTTCGGGGTTTGATTGTTGTTTTAATTCACCAAACAGGACTGTTGCTACTACTAGAGAGTGGTCAGATCCAATGTCTGCTGATTGGTATGCTCGACTGTTTTTAACACATCCTTTATTAATCTGGTTAGTAATAATAAAGTCGATCTTGTTCTTGGTTGTTCCGTTTGGGGAAATCCGCCTAAATTTACTGTTAAGTTTATGTCTGAAGATGGTGATTGACAGAAACAGTTTACCTGTGGCGCAAAATTGAAGGAGTGTGAATCCACGTTCGTTTGTCTCGCCAAGCCCGTACTTCGCAACAACTTCAGGCATTACTTCTGCAAAGTTTGTACCGAGTTTTGCATTAAAGTTTCCTAGTAAATAAAGTGTAGAATCAACTGGAGTTGCATCAAGTTTTTGCTGTAGGGTTTCAAAGAACAGTTAAACTTCGTTATCATCATAACTCGTGTCTGGGGCGTATACTTGAAGAATGGTGATTGAGCCATTATTCAGTTTAAGTGTTATACTGATAATTCTTTCAGATATCTGTTCATAATGTGTCATATGGTTGGAAAGTTCTTTTTCGAGAATGAGAGCAACGCATTATCTTCGTAGTCCATCTTGTCTAGTTGAATGAATTTAGACATATCCTTCCATTTCAAAAGCATTCTTATTAGTGTTACTCCAGTAAGTTTCAACAACTCCAAGGATCTGAATGTTGAGACGCTTCATAGTTTTCAATAAAAGTTCGAGGTTTCCTTTTGTATCAAGTGTTCGTACATTCCATGTACCTATATTGATCAGGTGATTCTTAGCACCCCTTCTCTTTCGATTGCCTGTGACTAGGGGCCTTTCATTTGTGTTGATTCTCATATTGTTTTGGAAGGTTTAAGCAATTTCTTTACTTGGACACTTGCTCAAGGACTTTCCAAGCGCAGTGCTCAACTAACTAGAGCAATTTGTCATCCACAGAACACACAGAAACACAACCAGTTGTAAACTAAAAGTTTGTTGCCTGTGATTCGATCCATCACCCTGCATCCGATGAATTGCCTTTGACCCTGGTGGGGCGGCTACCAGGTGCTATGCCTTGCCGAATGGTGACCCGGGGTCTTGTTAAGGACTGCTTATTGGTTATTCACAGCTAACCTCTATCTATCTAAAGGCCGTTCCCCTATCCGCAACCTGGGAACCCGTTGTATGGTAGTTATCACCAATCACCAAGAATAATAAACTTTAGCACAGTCATTATGATTTGTAAAGTATCGATTCCGACACAGCAAAGACTCACTACTGAAATAATCAGTTTTAATTGGGCAAATAATCTGTGGCACAGCCATGTCTTTTTTATTTGTATCGTGTCGATTGGGACACAAATTAATGACCGAAAATAATTAATCGGTAATAAAATTACCGAAATAATAACGTTTTTCTACTGTGCATGCGCGTGAGAAATTTTTGTTGAGCTCATCATCTTCAGTATGGTTATATTTCTTTGTAAAGTATCGATTCCGACATAAAATAATGGCTTATTATTGAAATAACAGCGTTTTTTCTACCGAGTTGAAAATTCTATCTAGAATCATCATCTTCAGCTTAATTATATTTTCTTGTAAAATACCAGTTCCGATAGAAAATAATGACTCATTAACGAAATTAAATTCGCCAATATCGCTAAATGTGACGCGCAGGAGCAATACTATGTATGTGGCTTCAGGTAAAACATGTAGAAACTGACAGTAGGAGGAGTTCGCCGACAAAATGAATATGGGATACACTACGAACTGCGCACTACGCTCTCTCGTAATTAGATAAGAAAATACGATCTACGAAGGATTAAAACAGCTTAGCCTATTGAGAAATTATAGGTTGACCTGAGCGGTGATTATCGAACTACCTATTCCAGTCACCTTCTAAATGACGCCATAAAAAGTGTTTCGATGTGTGTTCAAGTTTTCATAACGATTACGAGTCAGCTTTTAAAATTTCTTAAGAAAATTTCATGAAGTATGGGTAACTAGTAAAATCTTTGTGTCGGACGAAAAATTTCGATGAGCACAATATTTGTGGATTGACACAATGAAACCTTGTTAACCTTAAAAAGACCTATCCCTGTCTAGTCCATCTCGCTTTAATACATTGCTGAAAGGTTAAAACAAAATGTTTTTACCTAAACTAACCCCTTCCGTCCAACAAACTCTGTTTTTCTGCCATATTGAGAATTTTGAAATTTTTTAAAACGCTGAATTCTTAAGGAACAATCTTCTTAAATTATTACAGTAAGTGAAAGTAACGTTTTAGTCTATTTAATTCTCATTAGTTCTTGTAAGCCTGTCAAAGTATCGACTTTCTGTCCGACAAATGTATTTTGTAACAGTCGGGCCAAACTTACGTCACTACATTTTTTTATCACTAACGGTTATTGTGTTAGGGTACCGGTAGGGTAGTTCATTATACTTCAAGGAAGAAAAAAATCTCGCGATTTTCGCGTTTTCGTCCAGCCGCTAAAGATTATACAAAATAGTAAAAATACAAAAATTTTGCGATCGAGCTGTTTCTACTTTGTTATGAGAATAAAAACCGTAGTTCTCACAAGATCAACAAGTCAAGGTAAGATCTAGCTAGGACACCTAGCTCTCTTATCTTTCTTTAATACCGCTCTTTTATTCAAGCGCGGGAATGATACGCTTAAA
>JAUBWS010079343.1:0-11374 GCA_032270445.1 Darlingtonia californica
TGACCCTGTTCACACAGAAAGAGAAATCAAATTGCAAAATTTAGCAAAACTGGAAGCCTTTGTTCCAATGTTCGTAAGAATCAAACTAAACTGTGTCAAATTAGCTATATCTCACTATTTATCATCAAGAAAAAGAGCAATAATATCAATATAAAAATGAAAAAGATTTTACGCCAGATACGAGCCAGGTCTGATTCACATGTCATCTCTCTGCGTTTGCATGATGTACATCTCTTTTTCGCTGCCCGGGACGCTAACACTTATAGAGGTGCGAACATTTAAAGTTTTATCGTCCCGGGCTCCCATCCGGGAAAATAAAAAACAAACATAAATATCAGGTAAGCTGCGGTCTAAAAAAAAGATGAGACAACATGGGTTTTATAACTCCTCGGCACTGCCGATGAGTAATTATTGTAGCTGAACAGTTCGTGGATTTCACTGAAAATTTTACCACTTTGTTTGCCAATTTATTTTTCGTTAGATACTGTCTGGTTGCTGCTGTCACTATTGATAGTTGGAAGTTGTTATGCCACGTTTTGCATCGCATCGTTGTACGAGGGTGATGGAGGCAGAATTACAGCCGTTTTAGGGCTAGTGGGGATCATGGATTTGGTGACCTCTACATTGCAGTTGTTGCCATCTGTTGCCCTCGTCATAATTTCTTTGATTACAGTGAAGTACTTACCGATTGTGTAGTATCTAGAAAGCCAACGGATTGGTCATAAAAAACCTAGAAAAGTTCAAAGTATAAAACATCTGCAATTAATCAAAAACCAAAATCTTTTCCCTGGATCGTACACCATCACATTTTCTTTGAAGTTTATAATGTTATATCCTGTGATAAAAGTGTTTATCCCGGTTTTTTTGAAAGGCAGTCAAATTGTCTCGCTGCATTTTAAAATCGCGTTTCGTGTTTTCATTTGCGAGAGAAACTTTTTGAACAGCATTATTCTGAAAATTTCACCTTCGTTGTTTTTTTGAGTTGGCCGGAATATCCGATTTGTTAATCTAATAATTAAAGAAGAATTCATGAGAACCAGAAAAAGTGTATACCTTACTTTTCGGTATACGCATTCCTCACCGATGCCTCTATGTTCATGATGATAACATTGTGTTATTGTCTCGATTTATTTTTGAACAGTCAGCAATTAGAAAAATTGGGGAAAAGGGACCAAATCTTTCAAAAGTGACTAAATTTTATCCCTGCGAAATGGAGGTATAACCAAAATCGTGTCCGGGAACGTGCCACTGGTCAGGATACTCTTTTTCACGTCATCCACAAGGTCGCGAAATATGAAAAATTCAGTCCCAGATAGGATGTTTAAATGAAAATTTTTATTGAAAAAAACCTATACCAATCATGGAAGCATGGAAAACACATCAAAGTAAGTTTAAGATAGCGTGAAAATATTTTTTTAAAGACCAATAACCTCTTATCCATTTATCACATAACGTTTATTTTGGACTTAACCTTATTCAGGGCGGGGTATTTGGGCTTTCAAAAAATCATAACTTTTGATGAAGTGATGCTATGATGATGAAACTTGGTACATATGTTCTACGAAAAATTTGTAATCTCATTAATTATTGATGCAAGTAAAAAAATCAATAAAAACTACTAAGATATCTTTATTCTACTCTAAAAATACGTTTGATCGATAAAAATATTGATTATTCGCTTAGTTAGAAAAAAATTGTCATTTTTTGATGATACCTATTGTTAACAATGTCATCATACCGAAGGAAGCAGTAATGGTGATGAGCTGGTTTTGAATTTTTTTGATGTCAAAGTAAATTTCAGCACGACTCCCAAAATTTCAAGCATGTAGCTGTTTTCTTTCAAAAGTTATCTAAAGTTTTGTCATGAGCTAAAATTAATAATAGGGGTCGGAATAAAATTGGGGGAGGAGTTGAAAAACCACGGTACTTTAGAGTACACGTGACAATGTATACACACATGCGAGGATAAGACAATTTTTGACTAAACAGCAGACAGATCTTATATTTAATGCGTACTTACTGTCCCCTGGTTTGGATGTTTTGTGGTAAGCAAGCGCACAATTTGATTAACTCGACTCATCGAAGAGCATAGTACGTAAAACTGAATACTTTTTCAAATACCTTCGAGCGTTAAGCGATTACGTAACAAAATGATCTCATGCATCCTCATGCATTTTAATTTTTGAATTTCACGCGTCGTGAATGTAATGGTACTGTAGACGATAAAAATCGTGTTTTTATGCACTTCACCTTTAATAGTTTTTAAGGAAAGTTTCTGATTGGTTACTGTCCATGTTGTTTTTATTTACTGATGATTGCTGCTAGCAGCCATTTTGAGGTCGGCTTGGTTTTTGCTGTTTGCTAGCTATATACTAAGATATATTACTTTGAATACAAAACTTTAAGGTGGAACTCATGTGTCAAGACAAAGAAAAATTAAGAGTTTGAATCAAGATTGATCAGGTGTTTGTAATCATCAAAACCTACTTTCAAGAAAAGTCAGGACCGTATCAGCAAGCTTCAAAGTAAGAAGGGGTCGTGTCAGCTAGAATAATAACATATAAAACTTTATGCTGCAAATAGTATAGACCTAAATATTTGTTTATTTTAAAGTAATCAAAGTTTTGCTACTGTACAAGGTTGAGTGATTTGTGAGTAGCTCACACAAATTCCATGTCAGTCATGTATTTTAGGTAGTTCATAATCACGCAGGCCCATGTATCCCATGATGGGCATATATGAATCAACTGTTCAATCTACTTATTTTGTCGCCATATCTCACTGCTTTTGCTTCCTATATTTTTTCAATCTATTTCAGTTTGTTCCAACTCAATTTAAGGATGGTTTTTCAGACAGTCAGATAGAAATCAAGGTTATGTCTGCTTGTCAGCCTGTAGTAGATTTGAAACACAAAAACTTATATATATATACCGGGTGAGTCACAAAAAAGTTAAAATCTTTGAGAAAACATTGCATGACATTTAGAAAGAATTCTTATTTAAATTTTTTTAATCGTGTAGAGAAAAGGCTAACTTAAATTTTGGTATATAAAACGTTGATTTACGTGCAGTAGATCAAAAGTTATGGCCATGAAAATTAAAAAGCAATTTTTCAAAAATGCGAAAAAAGCAGTTGTATTTTTGCTTTGGGTATGCCTTGGGTAACCGTCAAAATCCGCACCAGAATATAGTGTATCTGAAAATACACGGACTGACAGAAATCCAGGTTTTAAAGTCTAAAGTATTTATTTACTAAGATATGAGGGTTTAGAAATTAATAATTTCAGTACCACTCTACATTGACCTGAAACTGAAAGGATCAAATCTGCCTCTGTTATTCTTGTGTTTTAAGCCAATCTAGAGAGTCGAAATAAAGTGTAATTGCAAATTCCCCTTAGACGTACTAATTTTTGGCGTAATTTTGGTACAAAAACTCTCAAATTTGCAAAAATTCATGTAATATTTTTTGACTCGAGCAAATAAATATATTTGAAAATTAGGAGATTAAAGGTATGTTGCCAATTTCCTAAGTATTCCGAAATCCCCAGTCTAAAATAGTTAGGCTTTTTTGAACTGGTCTAGGTTAAACTTAAACCCACTTGAAGGTTGACGTTCATGTAGCCTGTGGTGTTCTGCAAAAGGTTACTTATTTTCTGAGATATAAGTATAATTACACGGTATTGGTATTCCGGTATTCGCGGACGAAAAGTTACAAAGTTTTGGATACATTTTACTTTATTTTCGGTAAAAAAATGAGCTTTGCGTAATTGAAATTCTGCGAATCATAAAAAAAAAGAAATTTTACTCGGTCATTTACGGAATAGAAATGTCAAGGGCTATTAGAGTAGCTACAGTGAATTCCTAACAAAGGGATTCAACCAAATAAAACTCATGAACTCAAGTTATATGAGCGAACAATTATTATACAAAGTAAAGTTCGTAGAGGTATTAAATCATAATGAGTCCACTTGAGTAAGTTCCTCAGTATTTAAATATAAAAATTCAGTATATTCAAATCTTATTATATGGTCTTTCTCACAAGCATGAAAGCTTAAGACTCTGCTGCCTGCAATCGTTAATTTTTCGGTCGGATTCTGAAGCCTACGTAAAACTGAGCAGACAGAAGATCGAGCTACCAAAGTCGAAATATTTAATTACTGAGATAGGTTTAGAAAGTTAAATAGTTTTAATACCCGCCCTACGGTCTGACCATGGTCTGAAAGGATCAAATCTGCCTCTAGTATTATTGAATAGTGTATTTAAAGCCGATCCAGAGGGTCAAAATAAAGGCTTAGACAAGGCTGTTTTTCTACGAGGAAAATAAAAAATATAGACAATATTTATACTGACAAGAAACTAAAAACACACTTGAAGATACTATTTAAAAATGTAGCTATTTGTACAGAAAAAAGATCCATTGATTAATTAAGAAAAAAATAGTTAAGGCGCTATTTCATTGAACTGAACGGTTTTAGTTTCAGCACGTTTAAACAAAGCGGATTTTCTAAGCATTGTTGCGTGTAGAAGCACACGAAATTAAGTTGTTTGTGTTTGTATTTTTAAGTTGCTTGTTTTAGCAATTTTAAGTTGTTAGCGTTTGCATTTTCAAGTTTTTAGTGTTAGTAATTTAGTTGATAGGGTTACTAATTTAGTTAAAAGCGTTATTAATTTAGTTGACAGCGTTACTAATTTAGTTTATAGCGTTACTAGTTTAGTTAACAGCGTTATTAATTTAGTTGAAAGCGTTATTAATTTAGTTTATAGCGTTATTAATTTAGTTGATAACGTTACTAATTTAGTTTACAGCGTTACTAATTGAGTTTATAACGTTATTAATTTAGTTGAAAGCGTTATTAATTTAGTTTATAGCGTTATTAATTTAGTTGATAGCGTTACTAATTTAGTTTACAGCGTTACTAATTGAGTTTATAACGTTACTAATTTAGTTGATAGTGTTATTAATTTACTTTATAGCGTTATTAATTTAGTTGATAGCGTTACTAATCTAGTTTATAGCGTTACTAATTTAGTTAACAGCGTTATTAATTTAGTTGAAAGCGTTATTAATTTAGTTTATAGCGTTATTAATTGAGTTTATAGCGTTATTAATTGAGTTTATAACGTTACTAATTTAGTTGACAGTGTTATTAATTTACTTTATAGCGTTATTAATTTAGTTGATAGTGTTAGTAATTTAGTTGATAATGTTAGCATATAAAGTTGTTCATGTTAGTAATTTAGTTGATAGTGTTTGCAGTTATGGGCCACTGTATTTTGATTATGTTGTTTTCTAATGCAACCTTCCTGGTCTGTAAAATACATATAAACTAAAATAACTCGTTAATTTTGATTCCTAAAAAAACTATCCTGTTGATATATTATATGTAAATAATATGATATACTTGGCTTGATAAAATTTTTTTTCTTGGTCATATTTTATGGTATAATACACGTTAGAGGTGTTTTCAAATGAGTCTTAAAAGGGTCTTAAATTGCTTTTGTAAACTTTGCCAAATTTCACGCTTCTTAGTCATTTTGCACACTTTTTGCACGATTTTACCTGACTATATCAAACTTATATCGCAGTAATTTATTTTGATGAAGTGTGAAAGAAGTTGCACCTGTTTTAATGCAATGAAGAAAAAAAACAGAATTTAATAGGACAATTATAAAAACTTTCTTAAGGGTGGACTTACAAAGAAAAGATAATTACTTACTTTGCGTTAAATCAAATCACGTGACCTATCATTGACTTCTCTCTCTCTCCTTTCTGAGAAAACTTTTTGCAAGACGAATTCGATACCGAAATAAAATCTAAACACATTTATATCCTTTCCAGGAATTATCTTTAAGGGATTACAAATTGGGGAAATAGGGGTTACAAATTAGGACAGCTAAAAAGGATTATAAATTGGGGCGGCAGAGATTTCAAATCGGCATAGTACGCTACTCGATAGGAAATTTATCAAGCTTTCTACTTATATAGAATATATGAAAATTATACATGTTAAAATATTTTGTTGGGTAGAAAATGCAAATTTCTTGTGACCATCAGAGTATCAATTTTAATGTCAGTTAGAACATACATATTAAAGAAAGTCATTAAAAGAATATTTTTTACATACTTTTATTACCACATAAACGAGCAGTTCAATTAAAACTATCGCAACTGATTAATTGATTGTAGCGATACAGCTTTTTATCGGCTGAAACCAGTAAAAAAAAACACTCGAAAAATACTTTGAATACTTTAAAATACTTTCCTATATGGGATCATGATGAGAACCGTTGACGAAGATTTTTCCACACTTTTCATTTTCCCCATAAACTTGCCTTTGAGTACGTATGTTGCAAATATGTTCACATTAAAGTAACCATGGATATGGGTAAAGCATTCAAAAATATGGTGTACGAGATTTTATGATTTTCTCGTGATTTTTTGTGATGTTTGATTTTTCTGGTGCGAATTTTGAATTTTTTCGGTGCTAATTTTGAATTTTTTCGGCCAAAATTTTTGTGATTTTTTATTTTTTTTGGGATTTTTGTTTCGAAGTGACGTGATTTTTTTAAGTACTTTACTCCTCGATAACCCATAGGCTACTTTATACGCTATCGATTACCGTCCTCTTTTTGCAGCGGCCGTGCGGATGTAAACAGAAAACAACCCTAAAATAGAAGATTCGGTTGATTTTGCGGGCCAGTAAATGTTATATTTTGCAACATTTTTTTTCAAGGTTTAACAAAAATATGTTATTGGCCAAACAAAGTCAGCCCTAAGTGACCAAAAAATTCAGAGGTGACGAAAATTATGGCCAGATAATCTGTTTCAAGCTAAAAATATTTTATGGCTTTAGAACAACAGAGAAGCAATAATCCGTATGATTTCGATGTCAAAATCAGGTTTTGAGATTTCGTCACTTTGGTCCAATGAATAGTTTAGTCCGACAAAAATTTAGGCAGACCTTTTTTTGGCCGATAAGTTTCGTTGCATGAAATTTTGATTTCCGGAAATATTACAGCCGGCTCAAACCAACTTTCATGATAGATACGTCGAAATATTTTGGGAAATTCACATTAATTTTTGGTGCATTTAAATTTTGTAAAAATACGATATGTCACGGCATTTCAAATCCGTAGTTTTATGACCACGGCCGTTTTCATGCCGGAACACTTTCATGCATTGGTGACCTAACAAATAAAAATTTATGTTTTTTTTCTTTCAAACTTATGTAACTATGTAACTTATTATGTAATTATGTTTGCATATTGCGGTTGTTTATTTAACAACTTGTGACGTGCGTATTTTGGAAATAACATTATGGAACTCAGTTTATTTGGATATTCATGTAAACAAAACAAATTTCTGTCGACCTTGTACGATAAAGGACTTGATCAGACCATCAAAGCCATTAGTAATTTTTTAACTTACTGGCTGGGTCATTCTAACTAGGAATCCTGGTCTGACTTTCCACCGAAGTTCTCTTCAAAATACCCTATCGATACCGCTGCAGTTAGTCTGGTGACCTCCTTATCATGTACCTAGGTATTCAGTCCTCTACTCACCGCACGCTCTAATGCAAACGATGAGAATGACAATGAGCTAAGCTAAGCGTGTCTTTATTACTTTCGGGTAAGGTCGGTCTGTTATGTAGATTTTCTAGAGTAAACCAAAAGGAAAAGCAATAAGGTACCCAATGTCTTAGAGTAATCCTTCGATTACTGTCGTTCACAGGGAAAGAATTACAGACGTTTTTTTTCACATGATTTGTTTTTCTTTCTTCTTTTACACGTTCACTTTCAATGATGCGATAACTCACCATTTTCCGGTCCAACTACAAACAGCCATAACTTTTAAATGAGAAACTTTAACGGCATTTGTGACATCCATAACATTTGCTATCGACTGGTATCCTTAGATGTGAATTGTAGAGCAGTATTACAGTCCTTAAAACTTTCAAAAAAAACGAATTTTTCAAAGTGCAATTTTTGTGACGACTGCCGATGATACAGACATATTTGTCATGGAATTTTTTTTACGGTCCTGGAGACCTTGGTGAACACCTAGGAACTCCGCCCACTCACTAGAGAGCGGTCCCCGGTCAAGAAATTTAAAATGGCTAAAAATTCAAAAATTTTGAAAATCTCCTGCACAGAAGTGGTTAAAGATGGCAGTGAAAATCAAACTAAAATGTGACAGTTCATGAACTAATTAAATTTGAGTAAATAATTTCTTAATTTGATTTAAAAAATATGAGAAATTGATTATTCCATTTCTTACCAAAAAATGATGGAAACAGGAATTTTTAGGGGTATTGAAAAATGATTAGATAAGCACATTTAACATGTTTCTGAGAACTGTTGCGGCTGTGATCTGTTGACGAGATTTTTTATGAATACTTTACCCCTCGGTAACCCAAAGGCTACTTTTACGCTATCGATAACCGTCCTCTTTTTTGCAGCGGCCGTGCGAATATAAAAATAAAACAACCCTGAAATCAAATATCGGGTTGCCAATGCTTCTTGATTTCGCGGGCCAGTAAATGTTCTATTTTACAACATTTTAATTCACGGTTCAACAACCATATATTTGGCCAAAAAAAGTCGGCCCTAGGTGACTAAAATATTCGGAGGTGACGAAAATTATGGCCAGAAAATCTGTTTCAAGCTAAAAATATTTTATGGCTGTAAAACAACATGGAAGCAATAATCCGTATGATTTCGATGTCAAAATCAGGATTTGAGATTTTGTCACTTTGGCCCAACGAAAATTTAGGCAGACCTTTTTTTGCCCGATAAGTTTTGTAGCATGAAATTCTGATTTCATGAAAAAGTAAAAAATATCTCAGTAGGCACCAAACAACTTTTCATGATACATGCGTCGAAAGCTTTTGGGAAATTCACATGAATTTTTGGTGGATTTAAATTTTGTTAAAATACAATATGTCACGGCATTTCAAATCCGCTGTTTTATGACCATGGCCGTTTTCTTTACTATCATTATTATTATTATTATTATTCATTTATTTCGAGTTGGTTTTTTTCATCTAGTAAAAAAACTAATTCAGACCAACTACAAAATACATAGATAAAATATCAAAATATTAAAATTTTCTACAAAAAGTACACGAGCAGTCGGTACCATCCCAAGATTTAATCTTCCGTTTAAACTCATTCAAACCAGAGGACGATTTAAGATTTTTGGGTAGAGTATTCCAGGGAGTACTAGCTCTGAATTTAAACGTGTTTAAACCAAAGAGTTTAGTGTTTGTTTGTGGAAGTTTGACAGTGTTCATTGACCTTAACTCGTATGGGGTTTCTTTGTGTAAAAAGTAGCCCCACATGAACTCAGGATTCAATTGATTTAAACATTTAAAGACCTCTGTCATTAGAATTTGGAGATGTTTGGTATGAATTGTAAAACTTCCATCCAACTTAAGCAGTTCGGGCAGATCAAGATCGAATCAAAAATACATTGCGCAAAGCCCCCTACGATGCACTCTATTGGTCAAGATGTGACTCGCCTTGCTACAAAACATCCAAATAAGAGACAATAAAAGAAGTTTGAGAAAACATAAGCTGTGAATAATAAGGAGGCATTTTCTAAAGAAATAAATTTCCTGATTTGCAGAAGCACTTTAGTTTTTTGTGACACTTGCTTACAAATTGCCTCAACGTGTATAGAGAAAAGGAAAGCTTATGATTTATGGTAATACAAAGAAGTTTAACCGTGTTTCTCGCAAAAATACTAATACCATTAATTTCAAAAATCAAATTTAAATTGTCCTTAACACCTAAAATCATGATTTGGATTTTTTCTGGATTTTGCTACCATTGAGTTCAAAGAGAACCAGTGCAACACAATAAAAGTTTCATGTTTTAACTTTTTGGTTACAATGTCTAGCGGCTTACCAGATGTATACAGGCTATTATCGTCTGCCAAATTACAAATCAGTGTTTTCTCTAAGAAATCGAATACATCGTTTCTAAAAATATTAAACAAAAGGGGACCCAATATAGAGCTTTGAGGGACCCTAAGTAGTAGTTCCAGCAAGTACTAAAAGCATTTCCAATTTTTACTCTGTGTTTCCGTCCCTGTAGATAACTAGCAACGAATTTAAGGCTGCTATGGCTAAAACCATACGCTTCGAGTTTTGCTATGAGCAAGTCATGTGGAATGCAATCATATGCTTTTGACAGATCCATTAGCAAAGTCCCTACAATCTCCCCTTTATCCAAGTATTTTTGCCAATTCTGTATAAGATTTAAAAGTGCATGTTGAGTGCTATGGCCTTTTCTGAAGCCACACAAGATGGCAGAAACAGCCGGAAAACTTTCATGTATCGGTGACCTAACAAACAAAGATTTTTTTTTTCAAACTTTCACCGCGTAGATTATTTAATCTATGTTGGCATATTGCGATTGTTTATTCTGACTATATTATGGCGACAACACTGGTCACATTTTGGAGACATTACATATTTTCAAATTATTAGCAAAATACGGCAAATTGAAGTGTGTTATTTGCCGATTTTCTCCAAATTAGAGCTTAGTTCCCTAGAGGAGTGTTGTAATGAAGGGAATAATAAAGAATAAAGCTGACAATTAACGTACTAATTAAGTGATTGCGTTTGTTTTGCTGGTGGAATTTTCAGCTGATTTTTTTGACGTCATTTTCCCGAAAATAAATGATTACCCTTTCTAAAGTTAATATATATCGATGAGCGCCACCTCTAAAGATAAAATCTGATGTGGAATAAAAGGTTTTTACATTATTGGCATAAAGGAATGTTTTCATTTGGCGTAAATAACTAACCAGAATTTGAGACTTTTAACCCTATTCAGTCCAAGGTTTTTAAGGGCTGCTCAGGCCTAGGGCCGTAATTTTTCTAATGTTTCTTATTTTCAATTGAAACTTAGCAAACTGATGCAACATGGTTCAAAAAACATCTATGCAAAGTTTAATGAAAATTGAGTCACGTGATCACGAGTTACGTAATAATGACGTCATAATAGCAAAACATCACTAAAATCACCCTCTGGACAATTGTGTGCCATTTTGAGGATAATACTCATATTCAGCATGTCTAATTAACATATTTGTGCTCTACGTTATATTTCCTGTCGATTAATGTACAATATGGTAACATTCAAAAAAAATTCAAAAAAAAATTTCTGACATATTTCAGACACCACTTTCCAATCTTTTGATCATTCCGTTATATTGACAAAATATTTCACAAATCTTTTTCATCAAAACTTTTGATAATAAATTTCCCATAAAGTCACAAAATTTCAGGGCAAGAAGACTAGCCTGTAAAAAGTTATTAAAAAATGTTTCCGAGTGGGGGGGGGGGGGGGGGGGGGCGGGTTAAACA